>VXBO01012870.1:80094-95547 GCA_013400135.1 Rhinoptilus africanus
TCGCCTCATTTTTTCCAGGGGGAAAAAAAAAAAAAAAAAAAACCACAAAGGCTGTCACTGGAGTGTTTCATGTAACAAAAAAACCAGCCATTAGAACAATCATAGGGGAGAGAGCAAAAGTGCAGCTAGCCGAATGCATTTCTGAGAGTAACTAATACTGGGTGCTAAGGGAAATAATATATGAAATGGCGCAGTCAGAGACTAAGTCTTTCCTCTGTTTATACACCCGTTCTTCAGCAACCAGCAGCTATGAGTTACTGAGGTGCTGGGTGCACTCCAACTACATTTAACAGCCACCAGCGGACCAATCCTTCATGATTTTTCCTAATCTTCTTTTGTCTAGCTGTGTGAACTTTAGTCTCCACAGCATCCTGTAGCAATGAGTTCCTCAACTGAATTTAGTGTTGTGCAAAAAGGACTTTTTTTTTTGTACTGCTTCTCCACTATTACAAGCACAGCAATATTTCAATCACTCTATAAAGACTTCTAGGCAAAAAAGGAGCTAGAAACTCAACTTCCTAATGTGAAAAAACCCATAAAGAAAATAATCCTTTGAAAATAATATATATGCCTTTCAGAAATCTCTTTTTAAGCAGCAAAAACTCATTCCTTTTTCCTTGATAAATTATATTTATCATGATTTTGCAAGTCTAAAGGATCACAGGAAGAACATGCTACCAGCAGGTCATGACTAAACAGATGCAACATGCACCAAAGCCACATTCTCCCTGGATTCACCATATGCTGCTCAGCCTTCTTAAGGACAGAACCTGTGTGAATAGTTATTCACGTGTCTTAAGTACTAGTAGGTGCAGTTTTGCTTTATGGTTTCATACCAGTGATGAGAAGCTTACCTTTAAACAGTGTGTGCTCTAACCTTTTTTAAGGCATTGACACTCTTTAAGTGTACTATGCACAACCTACTAACTGTGTTTTATACACCAATATACACAAATATCCATTATATTTGTGTATCCACGTATATCCAGATATATCCAGATACATGTATGTAGATAGATATATAAAAAATACAGTTAGACTTTCCCTTTTAATTTGGCAATTCTGAAACTATTCTAAATAGAATATAATTCAATGCCCATTACTGCAAATAAAGATCAATCCATTCATGGTAAACAGGGAAACTGCTATTTCCCTAAAAATTTAGCCCGAATAGTTCCAAAACTTTTCTTGCTATTGTTATCCCTTATTTGGGATTACATATTTTAAATCTCAGCCTCCTACACTTGAACACAATACATAAAGTATTTTTCTTACAACATTAATTAATGATGCAAAATTACCCTTACTGGTGCCTAAATGGGAATTCATACAGCATATATAAATGTTGGTAACATTGGACAGATCTCTGATCTACAGTTTGCACAGTTCAAAACAATGATGGCACAACACAGCACTCATTGAAAATATTTGATGATACATCTTTTATTAGAATATGCTGTTCCTGTCAGAACAAACTATTTTGTAGGATCCCATCATTTTTTATAAAAGTAGTTATATATAAAAGATTTACATCATGTCAAACAGAAAATAGAATATTTGGCATTGGCTCCTTTCTGGAATACTGCCCTGACTTCCTGCTTTCATATCGTTTAAACTCACTCGTATTTCATTAACCTAATATATTATGTGAACTATTTTACATTTTTACAGGCAGCTTAACTCCACCGCTTCCTAACTTTAGACTACTTAACTTCCCAGCTTTATTCAGATATATGTCTTGAAGTATAGCTATAAACAGTGTTACAGTTTAGCTTAATAGAGTCTATTCGGGTTTTCATCCCTGACAGAATTTATTTTTCCCTTGGCACTTGATAAATGTTTGGCAACTATAGCTTTTTGTCTACTTAGTTCTCCTCAAACACAGTGCAGTCTGGTACTGTGCCATTAGATGTCACTCTGGACCATACAAAAGAAGATCAATGTATGAACTATGAACTAGCATCTTGCCATCAGCAAACAATAACCCCAGTTTCAAAACAAGAGATACATCTTCCAAGGCTGCACCTTACCCGTGTGCCCTCTCCAGTGTGTAGACCTTGGCCTCCATCTCCACGTTCCTCGGCGGCTACTGACTGTGCTGACACAATCGCACCTGCTGGAAAGCAGGTCAGGCGCCACACAGCAAAAAACTTAGTCCTGTCTTTTCATTTCACAAAGGAGCAATTTCTAAGATCCATAGTTTTCAATCACACAGAGATACCTTGAAAAAACACAGCTGTGGGGTGCCTTTGGGCAATGCTGAGCATGGTGTCTAAGCTTAGAGCAAATAATCCAGCAAATGAGATGTTTGGTGGGTTGGATCTGAAGCCAACTGACTAACCCCCCTATTCCTGCATTGCTTCTTATGGTTTCTGCTTCCGTTAGTCTTTTTGATTGGTTGGTTGGTTTGTTTGTAGTTTTCTCCTGACTGAGTTGTTCCCAGTGAAGCATTTCATCACTTTGTTGCAACTCCCCCAGGGGAAGGGTGATGGTAACTTTGATCTTGGGGGAAGAGATAGCAGTGCCAAGGTGAGGTGCTCCCACGTCTGTTGGGTGGATTCTGCTGATGCTGAAATCCTGGGGATAAAAAACCCCACATATTGACCTCTCGTGGCAGCAGGATCAGAGTCTAACTACATTTACAGCATTTATTATATTCTCAACCTTCCAGTCTAGTGCATCGTGACATTTTATGCATAAAATGCAGGGAGCAGAGCTGCCATGTCAAAACAGGACAAATTTTAAAGTCCCCAGATTTCCTGATGACACTCCACAACAGCTGTGGAGTTTTGTGTGCATCCTGTAATTTCAGTCAAAGGGAAAAGTCCTGGTTGGGCTAAGACTTTTGCCCATTGCCTCATAGTTCCATTAATTCTAAGCAGCTCGCAAACAGCTGAAGGTGGGGCATCTTTGAAGTACTTTGTAATCTAATCACATTTATGTCTTCTTAAGCAGAGCACCTCATATGTCACAGCAAGACAGGGTTGGATTAATTTAAAAGGAAATGAAAGAAAGGATTATAAAACCCCAGAGGTTATTAAAGGTTCTGCTTTCCGGTAACAGAGGCATTATACCCTCTCAGAAACCACACTGCATACACACACACAGGTGTAAAGCCAAGAGAACAGGGGTTGTGGGTATAAGCCCTGACAGCCATGTGAAGTAAAATTCACTTTGAATCAAGTGAGAAGTACGGCACTGTCAGGCTGAGGGCTCACACACCAGAAATAAAAGCCTTCATTGGAGAACTTACCCCAGAAAGAAGTTACTTAGGGAAGCAGCTCTCATCCCTCCTCCAGAGATGGGTACCCAGAGCACAAGTTCCCAGGGGTCACATCACATGGCTCTGCTGTCTTAGGGGGCTCCCAGTGTGAATAAGACAGATGAAGTGACAAGCCTGAACACAAACACCAAGGATCCCAGAGTGGTGCAAAACATAGTGGAGTGTTCCAAGTCCCGCCTGGTGTGTAAATATTGACTCGATGTCACCATGAGGTGGGGAGTGTTCTTGGGGGTAGGGGTAAAGCATTTCAAACTGAGGTGGCCCATTTTCCAGCAGGAAACCAATACCTTTCAACTTCTCACTGTCACCATCACCTTCACCATGACAAGGGGCAAGCTACTGCTCTGCTCACCGGAAAAAGGATGGCTGAAGTTGCACCGCAACTGTTCTCCAGAAAACCTGCTGAACGATTCAGCTGGTGTCTGTGAAGGCTCTGAGGGTTTGTCTGAGACAGTTGTCTTCTCAACCTGCAAGGAGTGAAGTGTGTCTTTTTGTCCCACCTTTGTTCTCTTCAGCGACATTAGAAAGGGAAGTGAACGTCTCCTGTGCCACACACTCTTGGGTCTCATCTTCTTTCCTCATTTTCCCACATTCATCCAGGGGACAACCGGAACCTCATCCCAAATCTCTGTCCTAAGATATAGTAAAGTAATGCCTGCCATCTCTTCTGCATTCCAGCTTATGTGGTGGAGAGAAGAGACAACAGCATTCATTTACACATTGCTTCCAGAGGACCACAAAGACAAAACTTCCTGTTGCTACATTAATTTGATGTCCTGAGAGGGATGGATTACTGTCTCCTAGTCAGGATGCATCTGTAATGGAATATGCTGATTAGCAAGCAGAAAATGTACACAAAGCAAATCTAGCCTTCCAAATTTTCTCTAGGAAGAGCTTTGCAGGGTTTACACAAGAAGTTGCTTGCAGGGAAGGAGATTTGAGCATCTAATTTAAAACATCCTGTTCTGTGAAGATGAAATATTTCTTTGGGTGCCCACACATGCAGAGACACTTTGTTTTTTGAAAGTGTTTCTCTGTTTGTCCTTAATCTGTACTGCAGCTGGTGCATCAGTGTTATTTTACAGGTATTAAAAACATTCAGCAGGGTAGCTGCTAGCTAAGGTTTCAGACTCTTGATAACAGATGGCAGATGTTCTTCATGGTAGCAACGAGGATAGCAGCTGCCTCTGTTTTGGAAGAGAGAATGGAGAAAACTTGATCTGTGCTGATGTTTGGAGAGGGATGGTCCTGGGGCTTCTGGCATAACTAGGAAGGTTTAAAAAAGCACTAAGGTCTCACTTAAGGTCAGAAGAATAGGGCAAAAAAGATCCACCTTGTCGCTAATGAGGGTCTGGCCACTAACTTTTGCAAGGCAAATTCTGGGTAAGGATTTCTGCCATCTCTCTACTCTGTCGAGAATGCTTTTGAAGAATTGTGTCTATACAGGAGAGGAAATTTATCAGTGCTGCAGGGAAGAGGAATCTCTGAAGCAGGAAAGGAAATGAACTGATGGATAATTTCAGCTCAGTAAAAGGTAAGAAAAGAGTCTTTGCAACTTGATCTTACTTTACTCAAGCTGCTGCAGAAGGCATTGATGTGACAGAGCAATCGTGTCTCTCAGGCAGGCTTGCACAATGCCTTCAGGGGACACTCAAGCCATGGCGTAAGGCCATGACCTAGCCCTACAATTTTGTAACTGTGCATTTGCATGGCTGTGCTAGAGCAGTGCTGAGGCACAAAAGAACTCAGGGACACCAACACAGACACTCACACAGCCCTGCTAGGACCTGAAGGAGTACCTCCGGACACATGCTGCACTGATGTAGCAGCTCACTCCAAATCTCCAAAACAGCACAGTGCTCCCATGGTCAGTGGGAATAGGAATAGCAGAAGTCCCTCCTGAGAGTGAAGAATGTCAGATCTGAGAGATGAAGAGCAAACACGTGCAGATAGGAGGAAGAGAAGCCACCAAATCCAAAACTGAATAATTTTTAGAGGTTCAGTTAATCCCTTAAGTGAGTTCTATTTTCCTCTATTTCTCTCCATGTCATTCAGGATTCTTGATGGTGTTAATTGATTTTTTTTTCTATAATCATTCTTAAATATCTAGTTGTGGAAACACTTTCAAATAGGTGCTGCATCTTCAAACCCCTTCTCCAAGCTCCAGGTTAAATTAATGTAGTGGGGGAGGCAGTCAGGCAAAGCTTTGATTGAGATCTAGACATGTCTGCCCCTCACTGACCTAAAAGTCACACTTCCCTTGTGGCAGTGCTATACTTTTCTGGTACTCACACCAATACATTTGGTAGTAACTGTGTACCAGTGCATCATGTTCTACAGTGCTGTATAAACATAGCAACTAAAAAAGCCGCCTGCATCAAGGATAAAAGTTCCTCTGAAATTCTTCCGCCAATTCTTTGGCATCGGTATTTCAGAGAACACGTGCCCACAACACCAAAGCACAACGATCTAAGTGGAACAAGAGCTCTAGCAATGTCTGCACTTGTGCTGCACCCACTCCCAATGGCAGCGTGTCTGTTGTCCAGAAAACCTACTATCAATCACAGCAGGCTGTTTAACAAGCAACAGGTCAAGCTCAGACCGAGCTTAAATCCCTGGCCATTTTTCAAGCTGGATTCAAGTATACTCAAAGTGGACCTGATTCAATAGCTTTAATAGACAGGTAATTTATATGTAGGGAGTACTCAGTCATAACCATGACAAATTTTCTAGCACTACCATAACTGAAATATACTCTAGTGTTACTTGTGCTTCTCCAGGAATTATAGAAGTGCATCCTTTGTGAGAATTTCTCTGCTGTCTCAATCTTGATGCAGATTCAACCCAGCACCTTCTTGACATAGGCCTCTGTCAATTCTGTAAGCTCCTCCACTCCTGTTCTTTCAAGCAAGCCCTCCATAACACCTCTGAAGCTGAGTATAAGAACATTCAGCAGGAGGTGAGACTTAAGATGCTTATTTTATAGCCTAGCACAGGTGGGAGGAGTACCTGGTATCACTGCAGCCAAAAGGACAGCAAGACAAGTAAGATATGCTTTGTATGCTCAAATTCATACATCAGAAAAAATGTGGAAAGAGAATGAGACCATGTGAGTCTCCTGTGGTGAGGGATGAAACATTATGTACGGTAGTATGTATAGAACATAGTAGTATGCATTTCACACGATACTAAATCATCTCACGACCAATTAACTGTGTTATATGTCTTTTTGCAATCAAATCATGATTAAGGATTACTTGGGCATGGGGTTATGATATTAATTTATAATACTTTGAGTGATTTTAAGAACCCAGTATTTTATAAGAAGCTCTAGTTACAATTTCCTGTCCCCTGTCTTTCACAGGTGTTTGCATGGCAACATACTTTGCAATCAAAGTAGTCTAATAAAAAATCCAATTAAGAATGTAACCGAGGAATCTTCATAAGCACCTGGCAATAAACACAAATCTGGTGAAGAGGAATAAATTGTAGAGAGGATGACACGAAAAGTCAAGGCATAGATAATGTGTATGTGTTTGTTCACAGACTATTCACACACAAAAAATTGTGAACAGAAATGTTAAACAAAGCTCAAACTCCACAGGCTCAGTAGCAGAGGAATTAGAGATCAGCTATGCATCTCCCATTCTTCTTCCCCATCCTGGAATGTGCAATATGTGCTTTAGCCCATCCCATTGCTGAGCACACAGTCAGTGTCTCAGCATGCTTCTAAGTTTTCCATTTGTTTTTCCAATACTTGGTAATGACTTATAACTGCCCCTGATCACCACCCTGCTGCAAAGATGATGATGAATTCAGCAGACCTTACATGCAAATGGCAAAGCATGCAAAACACTAACTGTTGGTACCGATACGCAACTGGAGTTTAGCAAACCTGATGGTGTTGCATAACATGCTGAAAATATAGTCTCAGAGAAGAAACACCATCTTCCTGCCAGCACAGCTCTTCTTCTGCAATATGCCTAAGAGCAAAGAACCATTATCTGTAAAGTAATTCAATTTTATTCAGTTGATAGTTTAGTTAACCTCTTTAGGAAAGAAAGAAGTGAAAAAGAATGAAACACTGCTATTTTAGTTTGCCACTGCTCTTTTTAATCAGGAAAATGAAGCAAAGGCTTTGTTTATAAGAAAAGTTTGGCACAATATTGCTCCACTGATGCATTTAGCAATACTGCAGTGGTGTGATGTACAGCAGTAAATTTTGCCAATTTATAATGCTGAAGCAATCTCTGCTACGGTTTTATCACTGACCTAGCTATGAGGCCCAGACAGGTCCCAGCTTTGAGAAATGGAGGCACAATTGAAGCTCTGTGATTAATTCTTTCAGGGTAGACTCAGCAGGAAAGCATGCTCCCCAAGGCATGTTTTGCGTATGTCTGCTCCTTCTTATAAACAGAGCAAAGCAATGGTTGAAACACAGGATTCAGTATATGGGTTTTCATACGCTTCTGTCTTAACAAAAGGAAAGGATTTAACATTACCAGAATGAAGCAAGGAATTTGATAAGGCTTCTTCTCCTGTCTCAGGCTTTACTGACATTGACGTGCTTTTGTGGGTATACACACATCTGCACTTTCTAAAAGAAGTCCTTTAAGAGAAAACATTTCCCAGTTGCCACAGTGCTCAGTGTGAGTCTTATACATCCTCGTATAAATCTTACTAGCTCACAAAACTCCCAGAAATATTCCCACTAGCCATTGAGGTCAGTGGAGCAACTGGATCTGCTCGATCTTACCTTTCCTAGAAAAGAGAATGCATTTGAAAGCATGCTCAATAAAATCATAGTCCTCAACAAGTCAGGTTGTTGATTTGTTTTTTCTGCTTTTTAACAAAAGAATTCAGAAGGAGCCAGCCTGGGAGCATCCAGCAAACTAAGGGTGCATTATGTAAATGCGTTCAATGCCTGTTAGTCAATAAAAGTACATTACCATGCCATCCTCCGCATTGCAGTCTAACCCCCACTACCTGCACAGATCTCTAATGCAAATAAATTTGAACACCAGCTAAATCAGCATGCCGTGAAACTGTAAGAGGAATTCCTCTTTCTTTCCATGTTCCTCATCAATATCCTTAAGCTAACTATTTTCAACAAAAGACGTTTTGTTCTGAATGTCCCAACCAGAATTTGCAGACATATTTGGCAATATTAAAATCAGTGAGTCTTTAGGCTTTAGTTTAGCAAGATACTAAAGCATGTGCTTAACTTTAAGCATAGAAGTAGTGCTTTTGACTTCAGTGGGACCACTCACCTATTTACAGTTAGGTGAGTGTTTACATATCTCGCTGAATAGGGGCTTTCAAACCTTATGTCCTGAAAACTTTTGCCATCCTTAATTAAGCTTGTCAATGCATCACCATGAAGGACCCTTTTTTCTCCCTCTTTTTCTGGCACTGTGTTTTCTCTTCATTGGAAAAAGTACTTTAAGGCTGTTTTGCACAAACTAAACTTTAAGCTAAATATGTCCAGAAAAAAAGGTAGTGCGCTTCCTCTGTGAGACCTCAGCTATCAGTGGAATCCTGCAGTAGAGCAGGAGGAATACTTTATACTCTGGAACTGCACACTGGTATGTAGCTTTTCCTGTTGGAAATACATTCCCTTTTCAAAGAAGCAGGCTTAGAGTTTACACACACCAGTTTTTGCTTTGTTTTTCAGAGAAGTATGGAAGTTTGAAAACGGAAAGACCATAGAGAGTTACACACACTCGCATGCACGCACACACACACAAAGGATGATGAAAAGACAAATCCATGTGCAAATGCTAGTTAAGAATTTGATGTGAAGCACACAATATGAAATATAAAGCAATGGAGCAACAATTCTCTGATTGGAGATTACATAACAGATACATTTCTTATTAATGTTGGACAAGTGAAAGAAGAAAATTGGAATCCCCTGGGCTAGAGGAAAAATAAAATGGTAAAAGAAAATTAAATGGTAAAATCAACAAAACAGCAGAGACTGATTCCAAATATTTTTAGAAGACAGCTATGCAATCCAAAAATATTTCCAATATTACCAGAAAAGCCCAAAAGTTAAAATAAACTGCGCATGTAAGAATAAGAGCAGACCCTGCAATGAAGGATTACAAGTCACTTGGAGTAATCTGGCATACAAACAGAAAAGGTGGCAGCTTGGACGTGCAAACATGATCACCTATATTGAAAAGCTGTTGAAGAGTAATGAAGTAAAGTGAAAGCAATAATGAACAGCAACTACTGAACTGGGAGGAATGTCTGGAACTGTACTGCAGTGTTGCTGGAATTCACACTTAACAATCAGGAAGAGGGTTTTAAGCAATATTGTAATGAAATCTCCAGGTGATGTGAACTTGCTAAGCATTATGAATGATAATGAAGGCAGAAAAATATTTCTGCAGAGCCAACAGAAATCAGGACGACAAGAAAGCGAGGTTCTGCTGGGAAAAAAGTAAAAGCTATAATTGGTGGGAGGAAATATGGAAAGGAGGGAAGCTGCAAAGGAGAACTGGGAACTAATATCAGGATTCACTAGTACTCACTTCTGAATTTTCACCAGGATGCCAACGAGCAAGACCAATAAGTGTAAAAGAAGGTATGACTTGATGTGGAGAAATAATCATTATTCTCCTTGGCTTATGGTGTAACCGCACGAGGCAGACTGTATCCTGGCTCTGTGTGCCTGATTTCAGGCAAACATTGACTTGCAAACTCTTCTTAGCAGGAGCTGAGCTGAAAAAGGGTGATCAGCACAATCCAGTGCAGGGTTAAAAGCTCAAAGGAGGGCTAGTGCCGGCATGGACGAAACAGGCCTAACCCATAGGGGCATCAGAATGACCGTGCTCCCATTTCCTCTTTGTCTGTGCCCAAGCCCAAGCAGCCAGCCTGGCTCCTTCCATCAGAACAAAGAGGAGGTTTTGAAGGGATGGGGAAGGACTGCTGCGCCTCTTGGCAGGAAGTTACCGATAGCTCCTCTTTAAACCCTACCCTACTCCTATTGCTGTGGGACAGCCTTCTGGCCCAGTTCCTCCCTTTAGGTCTCTCCATGCCAAGGCAGAAGCACCCAGAATCCACATTTGGCATCTCATTCTTAGAGAAGACAAATTAAAAGTTTTCATTATTTCCAAAGAGTCTTACACCAACTTTGTATCCATGAAGACGTGGCGGTGCAGCCACTATCTGAGTGCTGGGCCTAGGCCAAGCGTACTCACCACATGTGCCCCCCAGACACCTCTGGTTATGATCTGTTGTAAACTCAGACCTCTTGAAGCTCAAATTATTTCTTTGACTTCTTCCCTGTTAATTTAGGACGGTGATGCTTTCAAGATCCTTGGCAAGAAGCCATTACAGACACACCAAATTATATCACCTTTTTTCCATTCTCTCTTAGGTTCTCACATCTCCCATTCTTTCTGAACATTGATGCCCTTAACTTTGTTTTCTGACTTAACTCTCAGGCTTCTGTCCCCAGACTCGTCCTGGCCATTGTGTGCCATTCCTTCTGCCTACCTGGATTTCTGGTCCCCACCACCTTCTCCATTCTCCTGCATATTCTGTGCTTCTTGAGTTTCCACCTGTGCTACAGTTGCTTATGTGCCCCCCACCCAGTTTGCCTGTCTGACTACAGATTTATGGATATACACACATTTTCACGTGGTCCAAAATATGGGCTTTTCGTTATGAAGATTTCAGTTGGAGAGCATAAACTGGAAAGAAATAAGAATGAGCAATTTCACAGTAAGCTTGTAACAGTCCTCAGCAAAGCCTACTCCATCCTCCCTCCTCTGCAACCCTCACCATTGTGCTGGGAGCGTCACAAGAGAATGAGTCTGCAACCCTGCGAAAAATAAAGATAAATAATCACAAAAACAGATGGACGTCTCCTAATCCCTGGTAGCTGAAGCCAGGATTTTACTTGTGTTTTTAGAAGATTCCTCTTTCTAAAGACCTCCATCAACTCAAATCTGGTTTTGTAGCAGAAGCTGTATCTGTCAGCTGCATTCCCACTTCCTTTTCCCTATCCATTACTATGTAAGCTATAGTTCAAAAAGTCATTTTTTTCAATTCAAATCAAATTCCCTGAACTGTAGAAAAAGACCTTCCCACCAGTGATTTGTTTCTTTCTAATTAAATAAAGTAATCCTTGAGACATCAGCCCTTAAGAAGAATGTTTTCAAAGGCAGATGCTCTGCTAATTAGACGAAATGCCTGGATGATGGCAATTTACTTACAGTCACCTCACAGAGGGACATACAATACCATGCACACTCTGGCAAACAGTGCTAGTGCTGAACTAACACTACCCAGTGGCAGCAACATAAGGGTTTAGTCCACTTTCAGGATATTCTTAATGGTTGAACTTAATATTTCAAAAAAATGGAAGAAGGCTACTTCCCAAGACGTAGCAGAACCCTGTACCGCTAAGCAGTGCCTTGGTTCTTTTACTTGAAAGGATATGCTCAGTACACTTCTTGGGCATATGACGAACAAGAGCGACGGGTACAAGAATTGCACTTTGCCTTATCTTGAGTAGGATAACAGCTTGCCTTAGGTTTGGTTCAATCTACATGTGACTGCTCTGCATCCTCCAACTAACCTTATAAACATCTGCCAGATGTCAACAGCTCAGAAGATTTCCTGAGGCAGTATCTCTGCATGAGACCCTCAGTGGGATTGATAGCAAAAGGTTTGTGGAGATCTCAGGAACAAGAAGGCAACACAGAGGACAGAGAGGCTGGCTGGCAAAGTGAGGATGCTGGTGCACACACTGAGTTTCTGCCAAGAGCTAGTCCGAAACATATTCTTCCTCAACTGTTGCTACCCATGCCAATGACAGTACAGGCTAAAGACACAACTAAGATACACACAGGCTGAAGCCTATGTGGGGAGAATTTATATCACTCCACAAGGTAATGTTACCAAAAAACCCTCTGAATTATTTTTCACAACAAAACAGGAGCAAATGCTCCCACAAACTGCAATTTAGCTTTTGAAGTTGTCTGGTAAACCAAAGCATTTTGTGTACTCTGGACTTCATCCAAAGCAAATATTCAACTAACTTTTCTTTTAAGTATATTTGGAGGTCAATACAAATTGTCCTACCCTTAACATTAGTCCCACACAATCTGGCTAATACGCATCCACAAAACAGGGAGTAAAGTCATTTCTGTGGTCACACGAATGCTTTGGCTTCACTTTCAAGTCCTACCACAGATTTCCTGTTCGGTCCTGCGTAAAAGGGTTAACCTCTTTGTACATCTCCATCTGCCAAACAGGGTAAATAACACCTGCCTCCTTTCTGGGAGTTTATGAGGCTCTGAGGGCATGCCTCTACCACAGGTGCAGGCACACCCAAGCTGGCTCCATTCGAGGAGCACTAATTATGTTCCTAATTTTTCTAGGGATTCAAATTAAAATGCCCAGTATTCAATTTAGCAAAGTGCTGAGTGCTCAGAACTGCAGCTGAAGTCAAAGGGAACTCTGCTTGGAACAATAAAATAGATATATATTAACTTCATAATACTAAATACACTGAAAAACCTGGCCAAAGGCATCTCCAGTGGGCACCTAAAATGAGCCAGCATCGCTGAAATGAAACTCAGTGCCTCAGGTCCCCTCCTAGAAAACAAAAACAGCTTTATACCTTTTGGGATGTTGAAAAGACGTTATTCATTCATCCTGTAAGGCACTTAAAAGCTAGAATGCTACGTATATTTTTAAAAAGCAATAGGAAATTTTATTGGCAGTGCACAGCTTAAGTGATATGCAGTAAATAAGGCACGGGCTGGAGCATGAGGACAGAGATGTTGAGTAGTTGCCCACTAATCACCCACCTTTGATTCTATACACTTATTGAGGAATAGACCCGTGGAACAACACTGTGCAACCATTCATATAAATCGGGACCTAAAAAAAGGTTATGCAGACAAATTGTTTTATTTCCTACTGTTTTGGTGTCTGATTTTGCAACTGTATCATTCCTTTACTACAACTTGCTCATAAAATTTAATTTACTTCAGGATCCATAGGTAGAAAACAGAAATCTTATTCTGACTCTTGCATAAATCAAGAATAATGTCTTTGAAATGAATGGAATTAAAGTAACAAAAGTGTAAAGTCAAACCTTTTGACTCTTGAAAAGTGCAAGCTCCGTTTCAGCATTTGCATTCAGTGTGTTAAAGCTAGGCAGCAAAATGGGGTGTCACATAAAGACTGCTGCCATTTTTTTTTAGTCATTCTTCAAGTCTAGTGAAACCTTACAGAGCATCAATATCGAACTTTCTTCTCTATCAATCATTAATAACAGCAGAAGCTTTGTAAGTCCCCACTATGAAGCTTTCACCTTAACTGCTACCAGTCCCCCGTATAATCTCATAGTTTTAAATTTGGGGGCGATTCACACCTTTTACTCTCTCCTCCAGAAATCACATAACAGAAGCTATTTGTTGAGCTATCTGAAAAGATTAAGTAACGTCACAAGGGTTCGGGGGAAGAAAGTAATCAGCACAACAGAGGGGATAATCAGGAAGCTGATTAGAATGAAGATACTGCTGTGATATAGCCCATTTGGGATTTAATGTAGGAAAAGATAACAAGATGAAAGAAGAGAAAGAACAAAGAGCAAGGGATAACAGTTCCTTGTACAGGAAGGAGGAAAAGAAAGAAAGATATATGACCTTATATTATCTTATTCTCCAAGCAAGTATATACTAACTGGTATTTGTGTCGGTGACTCCTCTATTTGGTCGTGTTAGAACATAGTTTGAATAAAATAAGGAACTGTGCTGTATGTCTGTTTTAACAAGTGCCAAGCCAAGCGATTTACAAAAACACTTCAGCTCCTCATGCCTGCAATGGCATTTTGCAAGACTCTTGCCACACGCCACACACTGATGGCTGTTTGCCACCCTCCATTCGAGAGGTGACAGCATTTCATGCTGTCTTTTGTCAGCACCTTCAAGAGCATCTCAGTTTTGAACTCGGTTTTTCTTTACACCTGGGAGACGAAGAGTTCAGTCAGCCTGGCACTAAGGCATTGCTCTGCACAGGGAAGTTCAGTCAGATGAATGGGGAAGGAAGAAAAGCAGAGGCATATTCATTAAAGAGAGAAAAAAAAAAAACCAAACCGAAACATGCCTTGGATGATGTCATACATGTCATACTTCATACATACTTTAACTAAGCACTGTAGTGCTGTGACTGTCAGTCATTCCTGTTCCTGCAGTTCCATCTGCAGCTGGAGATATGTGTGAATATTTTTGCATGACTTGTCAGAATAGAACCTCCCTGGAGCTCTTCTGACATCACCCAGTTTTGCAGAGTAAATATTGTTCTCAAATCCTCAAGCTACATGAAAACTGCTGAAAGTGACATGGCGAAGGCAAGGCTTGGTCCTACTGAGACTATCAAATAATGTGTTGCACGGGACGCAAGTGAACAAACACATGAATAATTTGCCCCCTCCTGGCCCCCCCCAGCAAGAGCTGTATTTGACATTACTCTAGTGCTTTTGACATTCCTACAGCTAGGGACTGCTACAGGAAAAGCTAGGCTGGCTGCAGTCTCAGCAACAGAAATGGCCACCCACACATAGCGTTGAAAGAAGGCTTCTTGAAGAACAGATGACAGAGCAACTGGTTCCTGCTCACCCAACTCGTGTATCCCAGCATAAAGTGGCATTCAAATTAAAGTATGCTAGCTTTTAAAGATACACCACAGGGTGAACAGAAGATAACCACAGACAGACGGGTTGTGCTCACTGCTTCATGGAGAATCATATACCCTTCCTGAAATTATTTCAATCTCTTAAGTGTGTCACACAGTGATCTCAGGATCTGTGGGATCCAAATGCTTCCCATTTCAGAAAATTAGTCTCCTGTAGCATGGTCTCCACTGTGTTCACCAGACTCTTGGTATGGTATCAGGGCTTCTTCTCCCCTCTGCATACAACAGAATCAACATAACGGCTTTGCTGCCTGCAAGACAACTACCTAAAATGCTGCAGTTTCCCATCTTGGGAGCTTTGAACATCGGCATTTCTTGGTAGCAGCAGCACCATAGTCTTGGATTTCCATGACCAATTGTGTCTTCAGGTCCCATTTAAAGCAAATCCTGATTCCTTCAAATGACTTTTGGGGGGCCAAGCCACACCTTGACCTCAAAAAAAAAAAAAA
>VXBO01012870.1:96848-126323 GCA_013400135.1 Rhinoptilus africanus
CCCGCCCCCGCCCCCGTGGCAGCCGTTATAACGGTCGCTTCTTTTCCTCAGGCGGGGCTCACCTGCGGGCGGCCGGAGCTCAGAGCCCGCCGGAGCGCCGGGGAGAGGTCGTTCACCGGGGCCGCGGCGCGGGAGATGATTAACTTGGGCAACGCGCGTTACCGCGGCTGTGAGCACCCGGCCCATAATCGCAGCAGCCGTTTGAACGGGAGATGAAGAGACGCGCGGAGCGAGACAGGCACAGACACACCGAGCGCTGTGGGGCTTGGGATGGGGGGTGCGTGTCAGTCAGCCCCCCAGGAGGGGGGTCGTGGGGGGCCAGGACTACTTCGTTCTTGCCACAGATTGTGTGATCCAAAGAGAAGGAGCAACCGAATGTCAGGCCCTGTATTTGCGGCGTTACACTGGCCGCTTGCACGGGGACGTTGCTTTATGAAAGAATAAAATAAAATTCTGAGTTGCAACTGGGAGGAGTTTCATAGGTGCGACAGCAATCAAAGGGTAAAGGGGCTTTAATCTCTAGTACGGGCAATTACACACTTCAGTAAACTCAGACTTAATTCAGAGCCCTGTCCCTGCCTGTGCTTGTGCAAGGCTTGGCCATCAGTTATGGATCAGGTGTGAAAAGAGCGTGGTTATTCAGTCCCCCATAGGCAGCTTTATCAGGCAGCATCTCGGGATAAAATGGGCTTTAACCTTCAGGGAAACCCAGCCACCACATGTGAAAACACAGCAGCAGGCATATCTTGATTAAAGTAAAAAATGCAGGACAAGCAGACTGCCAACCACTTGATTACCTGTCATTGATAATTTTAACTAATGGCTCTACTTTCTTTCTTTCTTTCTTTCTTTTTTTTAACTAAATGAGAGAATTGAAGTCATTTATTGCCTGTCTGGGGCCACAGGGTTAACACAGAAACACCCAATGAACTCTGACCATAGTGACTTCTTTTTTTCATGTCAGCTGTTGTGCTTTTATTAACTCATTTGTTTATATATTTTTCAAGTAAGCTATGAAAATAGAAGATTAGTCTATCAGGACTTTATTGTCACCTTACAAGGCTTTCCAAGGACATGAGAGAAACTAGCCATTAAAATGGAGGAAACTGGGCCTTCAGTTTCTGCCTTTAGAAGTGCAGGAGTCTGGAGGATGATAGTAACTCAAGCACACCACTGGAGAGGGACGGATTTCGCCAGTAGGTGCCAGTGCAATTATGGGAAATGTGTCTTCTAGGGGTGCTGGGGAGGGAAGTGTTCATAAAGCTTGAGAGGGATGACTACATAAATCCAGGGGCAGGTTCTTCAGCAAAAATGCACTTGTGTGAATGCTTAAAGTAGTGATACAAAACTCTTCCAATTGACCCATGGCTGTTGGAAGCTTTTCAGACTGGCATATCTGGTACCTTTATTGTTTCTTTCCCCTGCAAATTGCAGACCTGGATATGAGTTAGAGGTGCAGATCTCGAAAACAGGCTTCTCACAGTCCTGTTAGAAGTAGTCCACAGATCCCCAGGAACTCTGTAACCACAGGCTGAAAAATGTTTATCTCAGTGGCTTGTGATCAGGGTAATGCACTCAACCCCCTTGCAAATTCTGTTCACGATCACAGGAAATTAAGTTAAAACTAAAACCAACAGAAAATGCAAAGCACAGCATTGCTCAGGGAGTGTTACGTCTTCATTGTTGTTGTTCTTGGCCCGTGGACAATACAGTATATGATCACTGCTCTATAAGCTTTCAGATTGAGAAACTCATTAACAATGTAAATGTAGCTTTGCCTTGCCATGTATCTTGATTCAGCTTTCAAGTGGGGCTGTAGCCCTGGGCTTCAGCGTGGTTTAATTCATAAAAAGTTTGGTCCTTGCAACATAAAATGGGGAAGCTGTATCAGCTGGAGCTGGGTCAAGGCATCTTGGCACTGGAAACAAGGCAGATAAAGAGTCAAGCAAGGCTTCTCCTGCAATGGTAAGGTGAGAAACAGAAGAGCAGAGGCAGTACCCTTAAGGAGTCAAAAGCCACTAGTGGGGATGGGTGGAGCAGAGCCATCAGGTGCCGTAAGGACCACGTGTGGGTGCCACTCCAGCATCTCAGTCTCTTCCCCAACAACAGGTACCAGCGACAGCCAGCAGCTGGCCTTTCCAGCAGTCTGGCGCAGGCTGAAGGCTTTCTGCTACCTCTAGCAATCATGTCACTTTTTTGTCCCAGACAGTGGCTCTTTTTGGTGGCCAGGGGCTCTTTTGGCAGCTGCAAGTTACTACGCTGCAGATAGGATCAACTCCCTGTAGCAGAAGCAAAGCAGAGTTAAGTGATGCCATCCGCTGTCAGTCATCCCAAAGGTGCTAGGTTAGTCTCTTGGCCAAACTGTATCATGGTGACTTAAAAGAAAAATAAGAGCTGAAAATTCAGGCTAATACAAAGACAGATGTCTATGACATTTTTCCTGTCAAAGTAGATGGATACCTAAGGCCACACCATCCATTATTTTCTCAGTGGACATATTTATAAAATTTGTTTTATTTGATTTGGATCCAATGATTTTGTTTTGCAAGCTTTCAGGTGTCTTATGATGTTAGAATAATATGAGAAGGGGCACGTTATACTGAAGAGAAAAAAAAAAAAAACAACCCACACTTAGTACCCTGCATTTTGCACAGAATTTTTTTCACTTGAGATTTTTTTATATAGAAGAAAACCTCTTTTAAAACAATTTTATTATTATTTTTTTACTATTTAACTAACTTAAAGGTTTTATCGACTAAGGGAAAGAGGTTCTTCCAGAAGGAATTCATTCTAGAATAAAGGTCTGGGATAGGTGAAGTTAATTTTCCTCTAAAACTGTCTGCTTGCACCATCAGTTACAAAAAGACGCAAAGGTGAATATATTCAAATGTGCAAAACTAGAGAAGATTAATGCTATCTTTTATCCATTTCAAACTACATTTGGATTAATAAAATGATCAGGTGCTATTCTACAACCAATAAATGTCAACTCCTCCTTTAACTGAAGAGATCAATTGTTGAGAAGAATAGTCAAGTATGACAAGTGGGTTTTGGTGCAAGTTTGTGTTGACTTAAGGGAACCTCCTTTTCAGAGAGTCCTCTTCTGAAAAATGAGTGGTATGATAATATCCCAGATTTAGCTCCCAAAAACTGTAGGCCGTCGATAGGACAAGTTGATTTAGAAAGTCTGGTCCTGCGCTGTGCAGTGTACAGAAGTCTTCACAGCTGCATTGCCCAAAGCAAACAGATGGTTTCACCTACAAGTTTTTGTCTCATGTAAGATTCATGTTGTGAATTGAGAAGGACTGTGTTTAGGGTTTGTTGTTCTGGGTGCCGCTTAGCGTGGTTATTAAAGCAATAACAACCTCAAGCAAACACACCGGAAAAGTCATCCTTATCCAAACGATTTAAGGAATGCTTCTCCTCTTGGAGTGGAGAAGGAGTTAACTGGAAGATCAAAGCTACAGAGTCTGCCAGAAACATGAAAACCCAATGGTGTGGGACACCATAAAAGGGTTAAAAATGATGATGTAAATCATGTGTGTTGTTTAAAATGCTGTGAAAGCGCAGAGAGAACCTGGAGGTGTAATAAATAATCTTTGAATACCTGAGAGCCTTGTGGCCTCTCTGTCATTAATCAGAAACCACAGGCTGAGGGATTGGCTGGCAAAACATTAATCATTAAGCAATTAATTCCAGACGTGAAAACAAAACTTTGTGATTTCCTGAGTAGGTGGGATTGAAGGAGGCATGGCATGTTTTTGCTTTTTTACCGTAAAGGAAATAAGGAAGTACTGAAGCGGTCATACATTCATCATTCAGATGGGATAGAAAATCTCCTTTATTATCCGTTTCTTTCCTTCCCTTGTTTATGTGAAAGGGGAAGAGGGAGAATAACCATGGGTTTTCCTAGGAAGCAGTAATAAGCCTCTTGAGTTTAAACCTTTCTAGATGTGCGACACTAACAAAAAGGGTCTTTATTTTTTGTGTCTTACGTGTTCCCCCAGTTCTCTATAAAATCATGCTAGAAATACCTTTTTTTTTTTCTTCTCGGCAGCATCACCAGCTGTAACAGTTGTCTTGTTGGACTCAGGACGTCTGTCTTTTTTTCTCTTTTCCTTGAATCCCAGTTTCTAATCATTTAGCAGTTACCTTAGGATCTTAGTGTTTATAACCTAAAAATGCAAATATTAAAAGCTGAATGATCCAAACAAAGGAAATTGGAGTCGAAAATGTGTACATAGTGATTTTGATTTTCTGCATGTCATCTAATTTTGCAGATACTTTAATTAGTTCAAGGGACCTGCGTTATATTTCTTTCATATTTGGGGGTGGAAATGCTGCTAGAACTGACACTTGTATTTTTAATCCTGAAACTTAGATATAAATAAGAACCTTAGTCATGTTTTTCTTGCCATAACTGAAACAAAATCTGTCCTCTCAAGGGTTGTGAACACAACTTTACAACCAACTTCAAGAGACCACCGTTCTGTAAAGTACTGTTGGATGCATGGTGAGGTGTGATATAATTAGAAGCTGCCTAAACAGCGACTGTGCCTAGATAATTTGCCAAGTGTCATGTGAGAAGTTTGTGACAGAAACCAACTGTGGTTCTTTGGCTAGTACCTAACGCCTGGCCATCTGCCTCGCTGAGCTGATGGCATAAATACTCAGGGAGCAACTACGGGAGCTGTTACCTCAGATCAGCTTGGCCAGTGATTGCAGTAGGCAAAGGACCGTGTTGCTGGCCTCTCAAGGATTATTCTCAAGCTTGAGACACCACTTATTGTAAATACAGTCATTTTCACAGCAGAATGCAAATGCCACCTTCTCCTTCCACAGAATGTGTGGAAATATCTAGCCACAAGACATGCAAGGAAAACTTTCAGCTAAACAGATGTCACAATTCATGCAGTGTACCCTTTCAAGCCTAAAGGGCGTCGTCAAATCCAAGGGATTTGCAGAAATGAGTATGCTGCTGTTACTTTGTGTGGCAATAGGATACATTTACATACAGCAGTTAGTATGTTAGTTAGTTAAGACTGCCATCCTCTTTAGAAATATAGTTCCTGACATAGGTGTAACAAAAACCCCAAAGGTTAAGATAAGTATATTCAGTATGAAAAGTTTTGGGAACACATTCAGCTGTGCAGAAGACAATATATACTGAGAAGCAGAATGTTTTGTACTTTATTATGTCAGCCTTGTTACAGAGAGCCAATTGCAACAGTCACTAACTAAGCAAAACATTTCATGAGAGCAGAATCCGTCCAGCACAGATGGCCTGAATGCATGCATTGCCGCTGTGATTCTAACTGTGATTATTCTTCATTTCCTCCTTCTTCCCTCAACTGTGAATTAGTCTCGTTTGAGGAGACAGGATGTCGGTTTGAAAAGCCACCTGGATCAGCTAGACCAGCGAATAAGTGAGCTGAAATTGGACGTCAGTAAGACCTCCAGTGAATACTTGGACAGTGACAGCCGGCCCAGCTCAGGTACTGTGCACTTGATTGTTTATTCCCAGGTGCTAGGAGAACTGAAGACCTGCTAAGCAAAACTCTCCGTATTGTTTGGTCAGAAACACTGTCCCATGGCTGAGATGGAGAGGAGTCGTCTTGCACAGGGCACAGTCACAGAGCTGGTGGGAATTTTCCTGCAAAATTTATTCAATTGGAAAATGCTTATTTACTCTAATCAGTATTTTTTTCTGTGAGTTTTTTATTTTAAATTGGATATTAGCCACAAATGGAAGGAGGAGGAGACAGATTTATTTGTTAATTGTCTTATCCAGTGCAGAATGACCATTGGCAAAGTGGCTAGAGTAGTTATTAGAAGTGAAGGAGACCAACATCTATGCCAATGCTCTGCTTGAATCTGAGAAGGGTCCTGGACCTCACTAAAGCTTTGAAGATCTCTACCACTGCAGCGCTCTAGCCAGATGAATGTTTGGTTATTTATATCAAAATGAAATGCCTCTATTAATAAAGACACTGAGAAAAACCACCTCAACAGTTTGCTGACTGAAGCTCTCATGGACAGAGAGATTGAGATTCAGGTTTCTCGTCTGATTCACAGAGGGCACTGTACCGCAGACTTTCATAGCTAGGATGTCTGTTAAAACCAGTTTCTGTTATCTAGTCTGAGACAATAGGAATACTTCTATTTAAACACAATTTTGAAAAGCCTTAAGTCTCCAGTGAGACAAGGAAAGAGTTTTTTTTTCTTTACAGCATGCAGATTTGCAGCCTGGTACTTAAAGTGCCTATAAAAAGCACAAGGTTCTGTGAGTGTTTAAGTTCAGGAGTTGTGCGCTTAGGCACATGCACAGTGTTCTAAAGGAAACAGCTTCCTTTTCTGTTTGCTTTATATAGAGAGGAATGATAAAAATTCCTATCTTGAATTTATACAGAGCCTTTTTTAATACTTCCATAATTAATTGTCAATGATCGCAAGACCTGGAAAGGGAAGATAGCCTCAATTCTCTGCCCTTAGGCATTCCAGCTATCATAGACTTGGCAGCTCTTATCTCAGGCTAGTTTTGCTCTACTTTCCCTTCCAAGCTGTGCTTGTATGCACCTAGCACAAGTTACAACAGCGTAAGATGGCCCTGTCTTACACCAGTTGCATAATAGTCCCCAAAGACATTCTCCAGTGAAGAACTGGGTGTGATGGTGCTGCACTTCACCCCATCCCACTCTTAGAACTAAGCATGCATGTGCGTGCCAAGCTGGCTCACAGCCTGAGTAAATATGCAGAAGCCCAAAAAAAGGTGGTTAAATTAGAGTATACCTCTGCTAACGTTACCCAAATGCATGGTCGTAAATTTAGGCCTGAGGCACATAGCAGATGAAGTTTTGTTTTATTCTCTGCGTTTTTCTTCTACGGAGCATGTTTAGTTATAGTAAGTAAGAAATATCTTCCTATTTATTTTAACTCTGCAGGCTTCTATGACCTGAGCGATGGTGGTTCTTGCTCACTCTCCAATTCTTGTACCTCTGTGTACAGTGAGTCCATTTCCTCCTCCCACACCAGTCTCTTGCCCGGCTCTCAACACCCTAAAGCAAGGCTCAGTGTGTTTGATTACCGACCCAAGTCTGCAGATGAAACTACTGTGCACACCACCAGCTTCCAACAGCAGGGAACCTATGCCAGCGATGGATGTCGGATTACAGCTAGCACAGACACTTCTGGGACTCCTGCCAGGTCCCGACCGAGGCCAGTTTCCACAGGTAATCAACTACAGAACTGGATAGTCACTCAAGAGAGGGCAGAATCCTGGTTATTACTTTTAGGACCTAATATACCAGTGTGTAATGAATATAAAGCACTCATTTTCTATACACAAAGTGGGAATTAATTGAAACCACAGAACCAAACCATTTACTATACAACTTGCACTTTCTCCTTACTCAGAAACTTTTAAACAATAACAAATACAAGGATGTATGCATTTAGAAATGGAAAAAAGTTCAGGTGCTTGAGAGAGAATTGTAAGGAATGTTGAGATTCTTTTTTAATTTACCTGCTTCTGAAATCAGAAAAATTGCAGTATTTTTTTAAATGGCTTGTGTGAAGGTGCAGGGATTTATGAAAAATATAAGGTGAATTCAAAATTAGAGGTGATGCGTTTTGTGAGAGATTTTACAGAAATCTAAGGAGAGGCACTTCCAGACATAGTGCCTATGTTATCAATCTGTTGTAAAATGAATATGATAATACTTATATATACCTTGTCCTATTTATTCAAATTAGCATGGACTCAAACGATACCCTTTTTAATAATTCATTATGTACAGTTAGGGGTAGCAGACACCAAAGGTTAATTGACTATGACTATCTAGGAACCAGTCATGAGCCTAATAGCTAGATCAACCAGGAATTTGCATCATATTTTTAGACAAAACGGACAAGTCCATTAATATTCCAAATCTCTTGTTTACCCATCTGTGAAGTGACATCATATCACTTCTTATTTTGTGTCCTTCCATGGCCTCAGAGCAACCTTCTGTTAGTGCAGTTCATATGGTGACAGTCAGATATATGACAGTCCCAGTACAGAAACAGGGAAGCCAAAAGGAACATAATTTCGATACCATGTCTCTCTGGAGTCATTCCCACAGTTTCTTGACCTCAGCTAGCTCATGTCTGCCTTGCTTAGAGCAGAAGCAAAGCATGTGTTCTGTACCTGTCTGTGCAGACACACCTGAAGCAGTGGTGACAAATTACAGCATAAAAGCAAAGTCTTCTCAAGGCTCCTTAGAGGCTGGGGATGGAGGTGAGCTTAATGATCCATGGCTTCCATGTTCAGATTGCAGCCTTCTTGTTCTATCAGAAAGTTTCCTGCCTTGCAACATTTCGCGAAGACCCCAGGGGCTTTATGTCTTTTTGGATATGGAGACAGACTAGCAGAAAAAGGGATAGCTGATGTTAAGGAGGGGTGTGGGAGCGGGGCTACAAACCTCCTTCAGCCCTCCTTCCTTTTTCCACCACCACCTTCTTACTGGCTACAACCCTTCGCTTCCTTCAGTGTGAGAAATGTTAAGTAGTTGAGTAGGCTTGAAGACACAGTTCTCGCAAAGCTGACCACATCGCAGCAAGTGAGGCAAGACGTTACTTCAGGAAAGCATCATTTGGAGAGGAGAAGAAATTTCTGTTTTCCTCCCCTTAGCTTGTCCCCACAGGTAACCGCAGATAGAAACTGATGGCCTTTTCTTTCAGTGGCGAGCAGCTAGCTTGCTGAGACACTGCAAGCACAGCATTCTTTTGGCACCTTCCTGGTTTGTTTGCACAAGACAGCACTGCTACAGGCTGCCAACAATTTCCTGAATAATTTTCATTATGAAAATAGGTTGTTTGAGAAATCATCACCCTAACCTTTGCTGTAGCAGGTCTGTAAGTGCCTTAGGTAGGGCCCTGCAGACAATGCCAAATTTTGAAAGCTTCCTGTCACAGGACAGAAATAGTCGCTGTAATTGAAATATAGGGTTGGATTTGATGGTTGGGTTTCCTGGTAGCGTGAAGCAGCCAGGAAATCAGTTAGCTGAGGATTTGTTGGCACTGAAGTCTTCACTGTTGCACAGAAAAATACAAGCTAACTGCAGATGGTTCCAGTGCTCTTGGTACCAGAGGTAACACAGCACCATAGCGCTCTATCGGATGACGTGTCTGGATGGAACAGGCCTGCTTCACACAAGAACATATCCTGTCCTCCCAGCACTCAGGAGATGCTCATGAGAGGAAGGTGCAGCAGTCAAGTGTAACTTACAGCAGCCCTGATGGTTCTGCAAAATTTAAGAGATCTGAAGTGGTGTCCATAAATGCCATCTTCAGGGACTGAGCCTCCCACCTACTTGAGTAGTTAAGCTTAGATATTTTCTTTGTCAAAGTAAAGGTTCTTTAGTCCGTTCTTCTGCATCCTTCAGGTTGACTTTTAAAAAACTCACACATAGAATCATGGCATTCCTGATTTTCTGCCTTTTAATGAAACTTCTGAATATTTCTTTCTGGAATTAAATACTCTAAGAAGTTACTTACTAGAGAAAGACATGAGACTGGTAATGTTGTTATCAAATTAAATGAGAGATCCAGTTACAAGTTTTCATTGGATTTGGGATTAAGGAAAATTAGAATCACGTCACTCTGGCCTGTGGGACACATGAGTTTTAGTGTCTCCTGTGTATGTTGAGTGCTTTGGTGTACTAATGCCTTACTAAAGCAAAATGCAAAAGAATAAACAACTGCAGCTTCCAGCATTTAAGAGGTTAAGAAACACTATAACTTAGTGTCTGCATAAGTCCTCTTAAAGCAGCTGGTTTAGTAATATAGGTTTTTCTGAAACACATGATATAAAAGGGTTGGAGGAAAAGCTGGAATTCAAATTTAACCACTTCAAAAAAAATACTATTGACTCTGCATACTGGAAATGTCAGGAATTTCTGAGTTATAGTCATATATCCAGAGGAAGTCTTTATCCTGTCCTGGGGATAAAAGTGTTCAAAAACTGTATCTGTTGTATTGCATAATTTACATGACATTCAGCTTCAGGCTTTCTGGTTGTTGGATTCACTTTTTATCTCTGCTAAAAAATAAAAATAATCCCTTATTTTGGTTTAATTGGTTGGGTTCCTGTTAGTCTGTGACATTCTAGGACACTTTTATATATGTACAGATTTATTTTCATCCAGGTGGGACAGTTTAAATTTCATGCAAAACCATGAGTTTTATTATTGGCATTAAAAGGCATTCTGATCTCCATTGTGCTCAAGTGAATAAAAGCCTTGAAGTAATTCAGTGAACTTGAAGGACTGAAACGATTTTCTTCATTCATGCTACCGATTTTAGGAAAAGCTATCACATCCTTCTGAAATAGCACTTTTATCATAAGCCTACTTGAATGTAATTGTCTGTGATTTAATTAGGTTATTTATTTTCATCCACTGTGTAGGTGACTTGGAAAGACTCATTCCAGCAGACACTAGATTTCAGAAAGAGACAGATCCCAAATCCATGTTGCCTCTGTCCCATGCCGGAGACATGCACTTGCTCAACATGGACCCCAAATTCCAGAACGACTTGGTCTCCAAGAATGGCATTGATGTGTATCCTTACCCAAGCCCCCTTCATGCCGTGGCTTTACAAAGTCCCCTTTTCTCCCTGGTGGGGACATCCCCAGAGGCAGACCTCCAGGCTTCTCCCAGCAAACCCGTGCCTAGTGCGACAGGTCCCAGCTTGATTAGGACTAGGCCAACAACTGAGGCCAAGCCAGGGGGTTACATCAATAAATTACTGCAGCTGACGAGATGCAAAGGGAACAATCGGGCTGATGCCAGTGAGTGGGTTTCAACAAAGAGCCAGCCGGCCGCAATGCACCAGAGACTCATTATAACCCCCAGCGCCGGTGGAGTGAAAATTAACAGCAGCAGTAGCCAGCTGGAAAAACAAGCGAGTTCTCTGGAAAGTAACAAAGCTGAAGGGAAGCTGCAGAGAGAGGTGCTGGAGGGGGAGTGTGCCAAGCAGCAGGAGAGTATGCACGGTGTGAATGAAGAGCAGCCATCCACTCGGCCTGACGCAGAGCCATCGGCTGTGAATAGTTGTTATCCTGCCAAGGCGGCAGCAAGGGGCTCTCCTCTGGCAGCAGCCAGGGAGAGCAGCGTGGAGCGCAGTTCATCCTGCTCGCAGCTGTGCCAGGAGGACTCCAGCCTGGGCACCTGGAACGCTAAAGCCATCCCTCCCAGAAAGCTGCCCTTCAAAAAGTGTGGCAGTGCCAAATCGGCTAACGCCGGGGGTCATGAGCGAGTGGCACGGGGTGAGTTCGTTCATGCTCAGTTTGTCCCTGCAGAATCCCACCAAGTCCGGGTCAAGTTTGCCAGCTCCAAAACAAAGGCAGTGAAGGTAAAGAGGAGGAACAGTGAAAAGGTGCTACGGCCTGGAAAGCAAGCCTTTTGCATGGAGAAAGCCAGAGGGTCCCACGGGGCGGCCAAGCTGCCGGCTGAATGGAACCAGCCACAAAGACCCCACGGGGCGAAGGGCCTTGCGCGGAGACCTTCGTATTCTGGTGATGTGTCCGGCAGGTCGTGCTCGGAGTCTAGCCTGTTCCCGGTGCAGGTCAGGCTCCCCGCCGTACCCTCCAGGCCAGAGCTCTACAGAGCCTCTGCCAACGCACTGTATTCCCTCGAAGCAGCTTGCGTGGACACAGCCAGCAAGAAGAAGCAGCGCAAGTGGCAGTCCACAGTGGAAATCTCTGCCAAGGCCAACCTGGCCAGCCTCTCTACTAGCTTTGGCCTGGGAGCACCAAAGCAGCCAGCAAGGAGAGCTGGTGTCCTGCGCACCGTCAGCATGAGGGCTCGCTCCAGGAGCCAGCGCCACGGCGGCTATGCCAAAAGCGAGTCAGACCACTCCGAGTACTCTGCAGAGTGCGCTTCCCTCTTTCACTCCACTATTGCGGAGACCAGCGAAGGGGAGGTCAGCGATTTCACCACTAACCGTTTCGGGGACAGTGAGTCTAGTGAAAGTGATTCGGATGGCAGCAGTAACAGTAGCAGCCTTGCCTTTGACTATGATGAGGGGGATGAAAGTGAGCTGATTTGGCCTGAAGGTTCAGTCAGACAATCGGGGACTGTCCAGGCCTCTTCCAAGCCTCTTCCCCCAGTACCCAAAATCTGTCGCATCAAAGCTTCAAAGGCGCTAAAGAAGAAGATTAGGAGGTTCCAGCCTGCGTCTCTGAAAGTCATGACCATGGTTTAAGGGAGAGCAAGCATCTCTTTCTTACATTGAGACGTCCTGCTGGTTCTCGCTTGCACAACAAGGGAACCCATGTGCAGAGAAAAGGACTTGCTTAAACGAACTGTGAATAACCCCTGAATTGACACAAGGGATCTTGCTTGTTAATGCCTGGACATAAATGTCACTGTATCTAATTTCCTCTTTTGCCATTTATTCTGTAAATATGGATCTGTGTATATTGTGTGATGCCTTTTTTTACTATGCAGAAGGCTCGCCGCGGTAAAAATGAAAACAACCTTGGCCATAAGATTTTACAGGCAAGCTCTTGATGGTTTTTTGACCATACGTACCCACAGAATCAGTCCCAGACACGAAGAGGGCTCTTCCCAACTGGCTGTTTGGTAGCATCTCTCCTTCTTCTGAGGAATTCTTTGCAGGCTGAAGTCTGCATTAACCATCCAGCTGTCACTGTGCTCATATGGAAAAGCTCTCAGTGCTTTCCATAGTTTTACTTTCTTTCAGATCAGCCATCTCATATCTTCTCCCAAACATCAGGGGAACAAGTTTGTTCTTCCGTAAAAACATACTATGTTTAATCAAGAAGGCAGATGTATTTGTGCATGAGAACAAGCAATTTGTTTCCTGTTTTTGAAACTGAGAGTATAGGGGTGGGTTTTTTTTCAAAGCCCCTGTTTATGATCTTCTGTGTTACGGTTCATTTTTTGAATGGGTAAAAGAACATGAGGGCTCAGTGCCACACTGTGTGAGTAGCTGGGACTGAGATTATAGCTTTGCCCCTGAAATTGTAAACTCAATAAATACTATTTAATGTACTTCTGAAAATTGTGTGTCTGACTTTGATGTCAAAAGAAAATTATTCTGAACTCTAATGCTGCGACAGGAATGCAGAGGAGCTTTCTTTGGTGAAACAGGTCTGTGTTTACACGATCACTGTGCAGAGGGGTTATTTTTTTAGTTTCCAGAGGGTTGCTACATCTCAGTCCTTTCAGCCTCTACCTCAGGAAACCTGCTTCAGCACCTGCTTCTAAATGAGTGAATTTAAAAACAGTAGTTGTATTGAGGACAGGGTAGTACTTAATTGAGTCGCTTAAATTGATGCAATTTTGTCACAAGACACTCTTAACTTAAAATGTATGTTTATGTATAAATAATGTAGTTTGCATGCATTTGACGGCACCTATGTGAAGCTTTGAATCTGTGGCTAAACTGATGAAGTGATTTTTTTTTGTGTTCAGACAAGCAGTCCTAATTCTTTCCTCTGAGCACAGCAATCTGGAAACTGAGCTGAAGTTCACCCTGTGTTTACCAAAGAGCAGGTATTATCCTCCTGTTTCAGTGCCCAATCTGAATACATTCCTGGCCTAGGAGATGTAGGCATTACCTCATTCAGCCCAGTGTACTTGGTCTGAAACAAAAGGCAAGTGCTTTGCAGAAACTGTGGGTAAAAGAGTGCTTGTTTACTCCAAGGATTCATTAGCAAACAGAAGAATTGAAAGACTAAACTTTTAGCCAGTGCCTTCTATTCTTTGGAAGCTACATTATATTTTTAAAACAATCTGTTTTCAAATAATTTTTGGAAAATAAGGTAGAGAAAAGTAAAAGTTAGGTAAAGTCATTTAATTCAAGTATTCAAGCTAATGCCTAATACCGTCCTACTGCAACTAGGAAAATATTACAGTTTAGTCAGTGAAATATATTTAAGCATTTTTTGATGGTCACAAGAGTATTGGACCTAATCACTCTGGTAGGATTAATGGGAGCATTTCACAGGTCTGGTGGTGGTTTCTTGTTCAGCATGTCTAGCAACAGAACAAACAAAATAGTGATTTATGCCTTGTTGACTTTCTACACCACAAAAGGATTCTGTTTCTCGTTTACACAAAAGGTTTCATTTTGGGGAGTGTGTCAAAAGTTACATATGAAACTTTAATCCTTGGATTTTCTGTATTGGGTTGGGCTTTATGGTGGGCTCCCTGCCTTTTTATCAGAGTAAGCTCAAACAATAAGTTTGTGGTCCCACAACTCCGTAAATCCTGCTTTAGGGCTGTTAATACTCCGTCAGAAATGTTGCCAGGCACATGATGAAAGTGCTGATCCAGAATGAACTCACAGTGCCAATTCAAATAAAGAAAAATGATGACTTAATTTTGTACTGACAGGTTTTATGCCAGATGAGGTATCACTGCCTCTACTGCTCATACTTTCTGCCAGGTCAGGTAATGTCTCTCTTCTCAGAGCCACCATAAAGCCAACGTAAAAGCATAAAGCCGGCACAAATGTCATCATCCTACGCCTTGGCTAATTAGACAGAAATATGACTGTGTCCACACTCGAACCAGGGCAAAACCTGTGGTGCTGGAGAACCCCAGCAATGCAGAGAACGTGCTGTTAAGTGTTGTGGTATCACTATGTGCAGCGATGACACTGAGCTGTGACTCTGGGGAGGGCAGAACAGGTGGTGCCCCTGCCTCCTTGCTCCAGGACATTGGACCTTCTCCATAGCTCTGCCCTTTGGAAACACTGCTTTCCCCTGCTGGAGGAGAAACCGCACCGGGACCAGAGATCTGGAGGGAAGAAGCAGGACAGTGCAAAAGTAGGGCAGGAGGCTCGGGTGGCCGATAGTCCGGCTATACTGTCACCAAAAATACAACTGTAGTTCAGTACACTGATAAAAAATTAGTACCTTTTGTTGTCATGTACACTGAGACTTTTCATAACAACTGGGTACAAGTGTGGCATCTGTCTGGGTTCTGTCCGTCGGAAACTAGGGACTGGCTCTGCTGACAGCACCCAGGAATACCTGCCTTCTAAGCAAACAGATCTCAAACATGTTTAAATTCAAGGAATATCAATTAATACTCTGATGCACTATTCTTTTATATGTATATACCAAACACCATAAAAACAGCTTTCAGCTTCATAGGAAGCCTCATAGTGAGAATAAAGGATGCCCATCTTTACTCATGGCAATACGAAATAGAAATATTCACTGTTTATTTTCCTTTGCAGAAGGAATCCACAAAATCTTCTTATCTTGCAGCATCTTCTACTACAAAGGCCTAAGAGAATGCAAAAAAAAAATGTCAGTTTGTAATTCAATTAGAAGTCTAGCACCAAACCTGATACACACTGCAGGAGTGAGAAGTTTAGCACTTTCACCGTGACTTGATTAGCAAGTGTATAGATCTGACATGCTTTCAGAACAGCTTTATGTAGCGTCCCTATTGCAGGAGCTAACATCTGTCATCATCACTCCAAGCTCTAGTGAATCAAAATCATCCACTGCTGAAATCTGTGCACCAGATAAGCGCTTTCCTTCTGTCAAAGGCAGACATTTGCACTTCAGTGTAAGAGCAAATTGCTCCTAAACCACAAAGGAAAGAAAAAAGAAAGAAAAAAAGAGAGAATAGAACGGGAATTAAGTAAGCTTTAAGAGCAATTTGCAGAATAGATTCAAATTATAATTTTAAAAAAATCATTAATCCTTTTATTGCTCTAATAATTTTGGAACTGGATAATTACTAGCCTTCTTGGCCTTGACACAATCTTAGATTTTCAAATCCACATCCAGTACCCAAACAATGAGACAGAGTCAGAGAACTGATGTTTTGTTGGAGACACTATCCTTCAGACCAGACCTTCATTTGAAGTGACTTCTTGTCAGGCAGGGCACTGGTCAAAAAAAAAAGACAGTTATCACGAGTTGAGTCTCAAAATCGGACATGGATGATTCTCATGCTGGTGAACTTGAGTCCAGTGGACATTTTAAGGCTGTGCTGGGGTCTGGTTTGTGTTTGCCTACCCATCCTGGTCCAAAGCCCTGAAGGGGTGAGAGCTGAAAGCGAGAGGTGCTCCAGGAACAGCTGAAAGCCAGGAGATAGCGGTGGCTGCCCACAGGATGAGGCAGGCTCAACATGGCATGGGAGGGCTCTGGCACTTCCAGCTCCAGCAGCCTTTGGTAGCTTCTTTATCGTTGCTTGGACTCTAAGCCAGTCCCGTCACTGCTCACATAACAGTGCTGGGATTTGGATGCTGCACTTGAAATAGTCACAGGCCACCTGCACCCAAAGCTCCCGGCCCATCACTCCTGAGCTACAAGGTATGGGAGTGCCCCAGAGTCCTTCCAGACTGCCGATTGCAAAATCCCCAGTTAGGCAAAGATTGCTCAAAGGAAGTGTGCAACGAAGCAAAGCATCTGTGACCACTGTCTCTGGCAGGGAACAAGGCAACCGCATGCCAAGGAAGGGCCACCCAATTGCTACTCTGAAGCAGTGGCAGCAGCTTTCATTCTCAAGCCCCTTTTGAGTCCTCCTCAACCATCCTGAGGCTGAGGGGATCACCCCAGCTGTGATGAGTGGAAGACAGTAGCTCAGCTTTTAACTGCAGCAGTCCCTCTGCCCTCTGCACCACAGCAAGCGGATTAGCTCCTGCAGAGAGCTGTCGGACCTATTGCTCCCAAACCAGAACTCAGGCCTCCTTGATTAACATGCACCCTAGGAAGCTGCCCTGAGGTGAGCAGCTGGAATGATCATGTAAAGGAAAGAACATACCTTAATCTGAAAACCAAGGAGTCCTACGTCTGAAACTTGCCTATGAGGAATACAGGCACGCAATGACACCAATACAGCACTTAGGCAGAGTATCCCGTATCTTAAATGGATGTGAAGGAGACCTGGGATTCCACCATTAGCTGCTACACTGTCCAGTCAGGTCCAGACAGCTACTGTGATACTTCAGCTACAGCTGAGAACGATCAACAGCAAAACGCTCAGCTAAGGGCTGGTTTTTGATGTTTGTAGTTCTCAGGTTTAAAACATGAGAAGTTTGTCTAATTATTTTTCAATGCAGAATGTCAGCAGAATAACAGCTGAAATGAGCAGAAGTCCAGCCACCATCAATTCTATTAGTTCCATGTGTTATCATTATGATGCAGCCTGGAGACTATATCAGGTAATACTGATTTTTTTCAAGCATTCCAGTGTTTATCCTTTCTTCTCCTGGGTCAGCATTTGTAACTAGGGGTGCAGTGCATCAAATTCACCCTTTACATAATTCCTGGGAAGTCACTGGAGCTACCCCACAGGTTCATTTAATCCCCTCATGCTGTTCTCAAGATGTCAGCATGTGGAATGATTGCCATGACAGATGGAAAATAAGGATGATTTCAGACCTCGCTTTCATTCTTTATTGGGCTGCAGGCTGTGGAAGTAACTGTGTTTATGACACGTTTGCCATGTTACATCTGTGTTAGTGGTGGAGCAGGGGATATGGTTAGGGCTGTGCACAGTGATGGCATTTCACTTTTATTCTGATTTTCAAAACACAAATTGAAAGAGTATCAGCAGTCTGATGATCCTGTAAAGCTACAAACCAAGAGAGGAGAAAGTCCACAGATCAAATTGATAAGGCAGGGCTGACCAGGCAATGCTGAACCCAAACTGCAGACTTACAAGCCCCAAAAGAAGAATCTCAGTCTCAGTAGGAGACTTGAGCAGCTGAATGTGCTCAAAAGTTCTGTCAAATCACTCAGGGTGCCTAGCCTTCAGCATCCAAGATAGAGACATCAGGCCAAGATGTTGTTCTGAGAAGCAGGTATAACTGCAAACCTTCATTCCTATATATACATGCAATATTTTGGCTTCATTCCTAGTGTCCCAAAAGTGAGTCGAAAAAGCTAATGTTTGCAATATACTCAACGCGTTATTACATTTAAGCCTCTACCAAACTATTCTGCAAAATGGTACAGATATATTGACTCTTGAGACAACAGGAATTCATCAGCAGGAATCCAGAAATGAAACTTGCACCTACACGAGTTGTAGCATCAACAAGAGCTTTACTATTTAACATGTAAAAGTTCAAGATTTGTCTGGACCACTGCAATGCTAAACCACAAATAAAATCTTAAATCTTCTAAGATTATTAGCTCATTCACTAATGAAAGCCGAGAAGTTCAATTATGAAAACAAGTCTTTGAGTTTGACCACTCTCTGAGTACACAGAATTTGCCAGAAAATGCCAGTAGTAAGGTTTTTAATGCATCTTTTTTCCATTTGCTACCTAACATTCCCTAAAGAATAAAACCCAAAGAAGAGAAGCAGAAGTTCATTTTGAAGCTTTTCATTAAGAGGGTCATGTGACTTGACCCTCCCGTGATGCACTTGGACATGCAAAAGGACTAGAGCAGGGACAGTTGAAGTCAGGATGAAAATTGGTTGTATCATAAACATGCAATGCAGAAACCATTTTTTAACCTGTCCAATGGCAAGACAATGGAAGAAGTTAATGGCTCAGGCATACCCAAAGTCTCTCATGCTGAGATCATTGGAATTAAACAGATTCCGTATCTCAGATGAAATTTATGGCAAAGGGCTACATGAACAGAAATTATCTGCAAAGGGAAGGAGATTTTCCTTTTTATATACTGTGTGCTCACTAACTGTGTTTCTTGACATACTTCTGTGAGTAACCAAATCAGTATCTCTTGTCTCCCCAGTATTGCTATTTCACTGTGGCATTAGCGGGAGAACAAGCTTCACTGTGGCCTCTGATTGCTGAGAATTTCACCTTGGCACAGAACTCTGCATTCCACAAGGACTAAGTTTTATAAAGTTATTTCTTGGAATGGAAATTTGCCATACTTCTTCATAGCATTAGATGTATACAGAGATTTTTGGGAAGAGGCAGTTCAGTGGATGGGTGGATGTGATTATGTCCACAGACATCGCTTTGGAAGCAAAGCAGAAAGGGTTTTGGACTATACTGTTCCCTGTCACTGACTGACTATATTTTCCAAAGAAAGTAGGTCTCAGTACTGGAGGGGTACTGAGAACAAGATGCTGCTGATTAAAATTAGTACTGTGAACATTTCCCTTTTTTGTTTTAATCACACCTACTGAAGCTAACGAGTCTGGGCATCGTTCTACCAAATCTGACTTTGGAGTGGGCTGAATTTCTTGAAAATGCTTCCATGATGTGTTTTGTTAAACCAAGATGTTCTGGGAAGCTTCATATGTGCTTACCTGATTTGCACCTGATTCTGAATCATCTGAAGTGTACTCATAACTATCCATTAGAAAATTCTACCCCTTTTTCTTCCTCTTCCCCCAAAAGTAGGCATATGTTGCTCACATACAAAGTATCTCTAATACAATGATTATGATCGTAGAATGGCTTTTCCAGCTTTTCACGCTACATTTAGATTCTGTGGTTTTGATTATGTTTGCATCCTGGGTCTCCTTTGTTGTCACTGAGGCACTGGAATTGATGTAATACTTGTGTGCCTACAACCACAGCTTTATTACGAGTATTTATAGAGTGCAGGCTGCTTCTAGGAGGTCAGAGAAAGGTAACTATGAATAGTAAGCCTAATGCCAGCAGGCTTAACTATGCTGTACCACAGTATGAACTTTCATTTTACATTTTTAGCAGTTCACAAATCAAAAAAGGATGAAAAACCACATATTGTTTCCTTGGTGCCCGAGATGAAGAGGACTTCAGAACAAGGAATCTATGAAGCTAGAAATAGGAAGAATTCCAGGAGAGCTGAGATGAAAAAAAACCCAATTTCACAGTCTGATGATAAGTTAGTGCAAACCAAGGGGAAAAGCTCTCTGCACATGGTGTTAAATAAGTACAGAGGACCAAAACAGGCTGCAAGATAGGCAGGGGGGGTGATAAAAAGGGCCACTTTAAAGCTCTGTTATTATAGGAGGGTTAATAATTTTCTAGCACTGTGGTTAGTATATAATCGCAGCAGCCTCCCACATGAAGTAACCTCAGCCTGGTTGTCAGGGAGGCGTGTGTGCTACGGAAACGCGCCAGGGTTAGAAGCCAGCTATCCCGAATGTGTTTGCATCATCCACAGCCAAAGGCACTCTCCCAAGCCCAGCCTGCAGTGCTAGCTGCCTGAGGGTCACCTTCCTGCCAGGCTGCTCCTGCACCCCATCCCCCCACCCGGCCTCCATCACTTCCCTGGTTGCCGTGTCCCGTGTCTGCAGCCAGGAACCTTCCTCCAAAGGAATTCCTCTTTTTCTCAGAAGATTAGTCAAGTTATAAAGATTAACCTCAGAGCACGCAGAGAACTTTCGACAATAAGATGTTTGGCCATCTCTCCACAAGCAGCCTGCAGAAATGTACTCCCTTGGCTCACGTTCATTCGTGTGTCTCTGGGGTATGTAATTCGGGCACACTGGGTGTTAACTGCCCTACATAAAAAGGGAAGCTACTGCAGAGAAGGATGCAGCCTGGGCTAGAAATCAGAACCAAAAAGGCAACAAACAGACCCTCCACTCTCTTTTTTTCAGTTGTAACCAGACACTTCATGCAAAGCAGACACCGAGCATGTTGGGTCTCACGTTGGGCCCACCTTATGCAGGGGTGAATGACCCCACTCAACACACTACCCCTCGGTCTTCTCACTCACCACATCAGCTCAGCTTCTTGGCACAAGTATACATGATTTTCACCATTACACGTTAGGGGAAGAGCAAGACCTATGCGGCTGGTACATGCTGAAAGCTCCACAGGCAGCCATGAGGATGAATAGAAATGAAGTACAGCCGTTTTCATACAAACTTTTCTGTATACCACCACCTATAATAAGTTACTATAATTGCAGAGCTAATTTCTCCTACTTTCCCTGACTTTTACGAGATGGCTATCCCAGCCTGATGAGGTAAGAGCGTGCCCTGGGGAAGCCGGGGCTCCACGCCTCTCGGTGTCTGTCTGTCCTAACATGTGCTGGGAAGCAGAGACACGACCTACAGTTTCCTTCATCACAACAGACTTTGCTTCCTGAGCTGCCTCTCTCTAAATCTGAAGTTACGCTGCCTGATTCTCTGATGGACAGCACTATTTCTTACATATTCCAAGACCAATTTGAACGCAAATTGCCCCTAGTAAAATCGTGTTTTGTAACACAATTGCATCAATGTGATAACATGGTTTGCAACAAAGGGACAATGTTTGTGTTTCCCTGTGGATTCCATTCACATCAGCTTTCCAGGTATAGGGGGGCCAAGTCTGTATCCGGACTATAAAGACTATACTATATATATTATACTGTGTATACTGTAAGTATACAGACTTATACAAGACTATAAGGGAGGCAGCTAAGATAATTGCTGTCTTCACTAGATACATGTTGCTAAGAGAAATCCACAACATGAATACAACAAATAAAGTACCTCTTGTTATATATAATACAGTCATTGTCTGTTGGGCCTTTGTGGCTGCATTATACTACATCAGTTTTAATTGCTTTCATTTACTTAAATAGCCATAAGAAAAGCATCTTCTTCCTGTAAAGCTAAAGGTCTGTCTTTGAGATACAGAGCCTCCTATCTATGGTTTACTTGGCTTCCCAAATTAGCAGACGTTCTGTTCTTCCTTTAATAAAAAACTCTGGATAATGGTTGCGGTTTGCTTTGAATATTCATCTGAGAAGTTATAAAAATATGTTTAAAGAAGCAAACAGATAATTAACTCTTCCCCAAAACAAACCTGATTTTTAAAGAGACTCAGAGCCAAAACTGTCTCTGCATTTTAAACTCACCTCTAGCATTTCAATGAGCATTTGTGAGTTCAAGACAGATGGAACCAAATCTCCAGAAGAATATAATGCATTTTCTAGTTAAACATTAGGAAGAAGATTATAAATTGAAGTTGTGTCTTGCTAGGAATTTGTCTTCAATGGAAATCATTCCATTATTTCATTAAAAGTCATTTTTTGCTATAAAAGTAACAGTTTCCATGTTGTCATTTTGGAAAAAACAAAACACAACAAAACACAAACCGTAAATGTTTCTCTATCATCTCATCTGTAGTCTGTGGCTTGTAACGTGCAGGAGGTCAGACAAAATCCTCCTGTAATCCTTTTGAGCTTCTGAGTCTCTTAACTTTTATTCTGTTTCCTATACTTTATTTCTGTTTTAAGGGGAGAGTGATCTTTAGATCACAAAAGAATTTTAAAATTACCGAGTAAGAAAGGGGAAAAAGTCTCTTCCAATGCCTTAAAGGCAAATATCAATGGATTTTGGATGGAATTTGTTACTTCTGCCTTAAGGCATCTAAAATTTGGGAATCTGGTCTAAACCGTTCTCCTATTCGCCTCCTATTGCCAGTAGAGAGCAAGTAGCACCACTGCCAGGAGGGGAATTACCTCATTCCAAACAAGTTCTCCTAGATAGGTGGGCTGAATTGTTTTCGGGAAGTACTGACTGTAAGGAGCCAAAATGACTCACTTCAGCGATACCTGACTTTTGAATAAGTAACATCAGATTGGCCACGTTTGATTTCTGGGGGTGTGGGTAGCTGCTTTTGATTGTATAGAGCTGTCATTGAGATATATAAGGAATTGTTAGGAGAAATGGAAGGGGATTAATACATTTTGGTTTTTGGTAAAGGAGTTATTTTATACAGTACTGGGAATGCTGGTAATAAGTTTTAGGGTAGGCACATAAACATACAGATGGTACAAGTAAAGGCAAGCCATAGCACATACACAGCATAGAGCTGTGACATTGTTGTAAATTATATCCAATCCCTGCATTAATCTAAGAATAAAGAAATAAAACAGGAATATATCAATCAAAAATTGTTATATTAAAATCACCTTAGACCTGTGCTTTTCTTTCTTCTTCTTCTTCTACAGAAATGATGAATTATTTTTTACTCTGGAGGACACCAAAGCTTGAAAAGACTTGCAAAAACTCAGTAATATCTAATAATGTCTGGAAAGTTGCAGCATCTGCCTTGTTAGATATTAGCACAAAACACTGTGTCCCTCTTTCTTTGGGGCTTTAGTTACTGTTCCATTCAATAATCTGTTTAAGAATTGGTTTACTGTTCTGTTTAAGAATCAAAGAGGTCAGATTACCATTCCTCTGCACCTTATGTAGTCATTTAAATCAAATCAAAGGGAATTTGCCCAGAGTTGGTTTTCACGGGCTTTGAAAAGCCCAGCAGATTTTTTAAATGGCTATTTTTCATATGACTTTACACTGTTCCAAAAGCAAAGGAATGAAAACTTTCATTCTTTCCACAGGAAAAAAAAAAAAGGAGATAAAAGAAACTTTATCTCTGAATGACAGTTTAGTGACCGAACAATCTTTAATTCAGATTAAACATGTTTAAACAAAGCAAAACAAGACAAAAAAACCCCAAATTCTCCAGCTCTGACAACGTTGTCCATAACCAAAATCCAAGGTATGACCAAAGCTTAATTCTGCACTTGTATAAAACTGTTCAGTGGAAACAGAGAGCATGTTTTTGGTAGCCTGCTAGTCCTAGGTACACTCACATCAACAGAAAAAGTGCTTGTTTCACAGGGGCCTCTCCACAGCTATGACTATTCTAATTCCTTCATATTTCTGACCTGTTTTCACTGTTTGCAGTAGTCCAAATTACCAGATGCAGGCTAAGAAGGAACCAAGCCATCAAACCTCTGTAGATTTACCTAAACACACAATTTCATGTAATGAACCCACAACCCCTATCACAAACATCCATGTGAAAAACGGACTATAAACATGAAATACTGCCTCTCATTTGCATGTAATAAATGTGTAAGTAAATAAACTATACTGACTCAGGCATGCACGCATACTCAGTTTTTGAAGCCCTGGGACTTTTCTAGGTAATTTACAGTAGGAAAAAAAAAAAAAAAAACAAACTTTCAAGAGAAGAAGTTTAAAGGGGAAAAGCTTATGGCCCCAGAGACAGGGATTTTCCCAGGAGGATATTCCATTGGGTGGGCTGAATAAAGGTAATGTGCATTCTTTTTCCTTTAGTAAGAGGTGCGTTTTCGTAACTCGTAAGGGAAATTGCTGAATAGTTTTGACAGTTGCACCGTTGTGCTTGTTTCAGCTCTGGAATGTAATTCAGATATTGTTTGAGAGTTAAAAAAAAAATAACAACAAACTTCAGAGCAAGTTCCTGCAAGTTCCATGAGCTCTTAGTGTACATATGAATGGGAAAGGACAGTTTTCCTGCATGCCAGAGGAGAAGGGCCGCTTTTGATGGCAGGTCATTCAGCTATAGGGTGCCACAGGACTTAACTGTATCTTATGCAAGAGATAGCTTCCTCTGGTCTTAACTGAAAGCTCCCCACCCAGGGGGTCTGGCAGGAATCTCAGTACCATTTCCATTTTGTTCAGCAGTCTGTATTTTGTTGACCCGTTCAAATGCACCTGTTTTCATAGAAACTGCTCTCTTTGTTCAGTGTACATTCCAGCACAGTGTTAAAAACCACCAAACATGGTCAAAAGGTCACTGCTTGTGTCTCAGCTCTGCTCTAAGGACTGTCTGAAAACCGTCATTTCTCTCAATTATCCTGCAGGCCACCTAAATTGCAGTCAAGAAGCTGCATGTGCTTCCATGGGAGTATTGGGGGGAGCAGTTTGTCAGTCAGCTTTGCTATCACACCAGATGCCTGGGATAACCAAACCTCAGCCCAGGCAGTGATTTACCATCACATTATTATTCCTCATATGGCTTTTTGGCTGCTTGTTGGTCAAGCCCCTTTCCTTCTCCTCCAGAGATTTCCTAGCTGGTGTGATTTCATGCTGAGGGTCTCCCAGGTTTGTTTCCCCATACACCCCTTTCCCGTGTCTGGACAAACCTACCTGTGGTTTCATTACAAGCTGCCAGCCTCCATCGTCGTGCTCCATGTGCCACAAGATGACTACGCGTGGCTCTAATCGTGTAGTCAGCAGGTGTGGGAGCAAGTCCTCCCTGTAACCAACCAGGCTTTATATGTGCCCTATCTGTCTCTTCCTCTTCCCATGCTCTGCAGCTACAAACAACTCCACAAGGGAAATGTCTCCACGCCCAACCTTGGCACTCACTGAGACAACAGAGTTTGGAGAGGCAGGAGCGACATTAAAAGCGAAAGGCCTAATAAAACAAATGACAGCTGCTAAAGTGCTGTGTACAGAGACCCTGCATTTTAGGGCTGCTCTGGTAGCTCTGCCCTACCCGGCATTTCTCACGCGCTATGAATAAGCCAGCTCCTGCTCTGAAAGACCTCTTGATTCCAGCCTCCCTCAGCTGTTTGCTAAAATTTGGCATCCTCAGCTTTTATCATATATTCCCCTGGCATCTGCCTGAGCCGTTCTGTCACATGTGGTAGGTGCTGTGGGGCAGAGACCCCCTCTGCCTCTTTGCCTGCCTCTGCCTCTGTGGGGTCTTGCCTGTGGTAGCACATTCATGCCATCCCAGTGAGCATCCGTGTAATAATAGCAACAACAACAAGAAGAAGGATTTGATGACGGGTGAAAAGAGCTTAGTAATGGGGTAAGCAAACATAACAAATTTAGATTCGCCTCGCTGCTTCAGGAAAACTTGCCCTTTGCTGGTGACACAATTTTGTGTATCATACTCCTGCAGTGCATTTGCTGTGAGACTTAAATTCGAAGGAAAAACAGTCTCAGCTGCAGCCTGTCTATAATAAGCTACTGGAAAGCTTCAGAAACCCCATTAGTTGTTGGACTTTTGTTCTGTGTCCCCAGTGTCCCAATGGCTCATGCCCCACCTATGAATTCCTCTGGTAGCTTTTCTTGCTGCCCCCCTCCCATTCCAGTGGGGTAGAGGACTGAAATCCCCAACAGTCCCATTTTGACAAACAGAGTGATAGAAAAATCCCTTAAAATAAGTCTGAATCTGCAAGTGGACACAGTTCACCTCTACGCTGTCGCCGAGACCTGCTGTGCAAACACTAGACATCCCCACCCAAGCTGGGAAAGAAAGGTTCAGGGCTTTTAATGAGTGTCATGGCCATTCCTTCATTATTTGCCCACTCACGGACAAACCCAACTCTTTCCCTACTTTGTAGCAAGCTCATTGTATGTCTGCATGGCACGGAGTCTTTTCCAGTGCATAATGGTATGGCTAAGTGGATGCCTGGTTGTTGTTCGTAAATTGAGCATCTTTTGTTTTTCCACCGGGAATCTTGGAGTTTCGCACTGATTGACTGTTATCTGTCAAGGCATCAGTCAGCAACCCAGCAACTCTCTGCTGGAGACTGCCCTGCTTTTACAATTAGCAATAAAAAGCTTTTGTCGCTGCACAATGATGCTTCTGAGGTCTGGTTCAGGGTTTTAGGAGGGTTTTCCTAATCAACAATAAGATCAAAAACATACATATTCTGTTTGCTTTGACAGTGAATTGGGAAAGAAAATATTTAGCTCAAAGAGAAAGAAACACTTCTACACGCTGGAGTAATTAATCTGATGCATACAAATAAGATTTCAGAACCTCATTTCCTACTTTTTCATGCATTGCCTCCTCCTCTTCTCTATTAGTTTTAATGTGAAATGTTTTAAAGTACAGTTCTACAAAAGACATGAATAACTGAGATTGGAATTTACACCATGTTTAAAAGAAACTTAACCAGAATAGGATCAGCTTTGCTTCATTGAGATGTGTTATTTATACAAACAACTCTCTTAGAAAAAAATGAAGCACATAAATGGACAAGCTGGATACAATTAGGGTCACTTGATCCTTCTCCTAGAGATATGAAAGCCCACACATACTCATCATGAATCAGTCAGGGCATAGCAATGTTAGTTATGTCTAGCTTATTTGAGTACATTAAAAAATACAACCTAAGGCTACATCTGTAGGAACAGTTCTAGGTACATTACTAGTTCACATGCAGCATTACAGCTTCTAATTTCTACCAGCTATTGCAAGAGCATATATTGGATCTTGTGTATGGACAAACATAGTTTATACAAACTAATTATAACTTTAAAGAGGCTCTTATTTTGTGAAAGCTTAAACTTGTATCAGATGTCTGGGCCTGAGTGGGGCCAGAGAGGGATTTGACAGAAAGTAGTTTGCTTCATTTTCTTTTCCTCTCACTGCATTACACTTGTGTCATGGAAGAAGTGTGAGTAGATTGTGTGTATGAGGGGGTGTGAATAAAGGGAGATGACATAACCAAGAAGACTGAGAAGAAGTAACAGGAAAATTTCATGGAGATATCATGAAGATATCAAGATATTAAACCTGGTAAAAAAAATTAATTATGGTAAGAATGTGAGAAAGAAAAGAGTAGAAGAGGAAAGACATCTTTTAATTTAGAAAATGTTGTATACTAGAACTTGTCAAAATCAAGAAACAATCACACCTTTTTTTTTTTCTCTCATAATGACCTGAAAAAGTAACAGCTACAAAAATGCCTGGTGTAACTCATCTAAAGCTCTGCCGAGACCATTAAAAAGTCTGGCTTTCATGGGAGTGTTGCAAAGAAATAAAGTTTATTAAGGAAATTAAAAAATGTTCCATCTACAACCTACAAAGTTCTTTGAGACTTCTTTCCCTTTTTATGGTTTCAAATCCTATCAAAAATCTTTTGTATTCTGTGCAATGTTCATAGAAAACCACGTGATCAAAAAATTTTAGAATGCATTGCTGTTGTTCAAAAATAAAACACTCTATTGGGATTATAATGAGTTTCCAAGAAATACAGCAGCTTCAAACAGCAGCTGCAGTTTTTAAATCAACTTGACAGAGAGAAGCTTTTATTAAACATAGAAACTCTCTTCTAGATCTACTGCCCATCTTGGGCCAAAGCCAGCGCTCATTTTTTAGCTTGGAATAGTTAGTTATATGTACACACACACATATATATATTTATTAGTTCTTCATTTTAATACTTACTATTCAATGACCCAAACACAATTTGTATAAAATATTCATAGCTTTCAAACTTTGTATATGTAAGGCAGGTTTATAGACACAACCCACATTTTGTTTATTTACAGTTTGTTCTCCCTGTGTAGTGGACACAGGAGAGGAAGTGTTTGATGAAATTATGAAGAAAAATAGAATGTTTTGAGCATTCAAACTGTATATGTCATACCAAAATCTTTTTCTCAGTAAAGTTGCATGTGAATTTGACTTCATCTATTATTTTGCCTCTACTGCTGGAATACATAAATCAAAAAAATAAGATTTTTCCTACACAATCTCCAGTCACTGGCCTTTCAGTAATGTATAGTATATGATAGTAATAATCAGGCTTCCTACCAAAAGTACTCCGTGAAGAACATCCTTTCTGATAATGTTTCAGTAAAACTTACTCAAGACAATAATTTTATCATTAAATGAAATTTCAGCTTGAAAAGGAAATGCTTGATCTGCCTCAGGAAAAGACATGCAAATAAACAATTAAACCAGTATCAGTACACCAATTTCAGGGAGCAGAGGACTTGGCCTTCAAAAGAATTAATGCTTAGGTGGCCACGGCAAATCCTCAGCTCTCACATAAAAATAAGCTTGACATCTCCAATATTTACCTGCTTCTTCACTCATTTCTTTTACCAGTCCATACCTCTCCTTACTTATTTCTTTTCAGCTGCCCAACAGATTGCTCGTAAAAGGTACATTCATTTTTCCTCTCCTTGGCCCATCACCAACACATATTTTTATACGGGAGACCAATTTTGTGGGTTCCTAGTGTAATTTAGGCACCTTGGGGTACACCAGCACTGCCAGGTAAGTGTGGCTGGAAACCTGCTCTCCATATAGTCCTCTTTTACTCCCCACGCTGACGACCCTCAGGACCTCACTCAGCAGGTTGCCTTAGCTGGACGCCAGCCCTCCCTATTTATAAGTATATGATACAACACTGCAGCTGCACCTCTCATCCACGTGGCCTGGCAAGGGCACGTCCACCTGTATTCCCAGTGCTTCAGTGGTAAATACACCAAGGTCTACTTTTCCTACAGACAGTGTGGATCGTCTGACCAGGAGCTGCAAAAGCAGAGAGGCTCCAAGCAATTCTAGTCCTGCTCTCTATATCCTGGTGCAGAAAAAAAACGAGTGTTTCAGGCCCCTTAGGATTCCTCCCAACAGAGGCAGATATTTTAATAACAAATCATACAGAGTGCTGACAAAGCAGGGATGCAGCAGCCAGGCTCTTTGCCTTGTGTTGAACATCTATAAGGTAATTTAATGATGATGTGGAGGTGTAAACATGCCAGAGCTGACTTTGCAGCTGGGATTGCCCATACATTTTTTCCAAAGGAGAACTACCTGAGGCTCCTAGTAAATTATTAACTAATAAACAAAAAGCAGTTTCTGAAGTAGGAAGGGAAAATGTTGTCACACTTTTTGAGAGGAAGCCATTGGGCAGTTGAAAGGAAATAGGTTAAGAAAAGAAAGGCAAAATATGGGGTCTGATTGAGCCTATTAAGAGATCATCGAATCATAGAATCATAG
>VXBO01012874.1:10538-20994 GCA_013400135.1 Rhinoptilus africanus
CCCACCCCCCCCTTCCTTGCCACGGTGGCAACCACCTATTTCCTTTTAAATCTCCACCATCCTCCCGAAACTGCAGAGGAAAGCAAAACACGGCTCTATTCACCATCTAAAGACTGAGATTCTCAGCAGTGCTAGAGACGAGCTGCCCGAGCGCTCCCCCGGTGACGCGGAGGCGCTGCCGGTCACCGGGGCGCTGGGACACGTTTGGGAGCGGGACCTGCCCCAGCATCGGCTGGAGAAGCCGGGATGCGGCTCTGGGGCAGCGTGGTCCAAGCGAGAGGCATCCCACGGGCACGGGGTGGAGGGGCCCCATCCGTGCCGCGGTCGGGGACGGAGCGTCCCAGGCAGCCCGCGGGACGGCTGGGCTTCTTTCACCGGCTCCTGCTGGATCCAGACGTGGTGCAATTTTAATCAGTGCTACTCATCAGCCAGGGCGCAAACTCCCAAAGGAGAATTTCCTAATGGTGACTCGTCCCAGATGAAGACGTTTCTTACCCCGCTGCACTTTGTTGGGTTTTTTTTTTTTCCTCCTAAACAAGATACCGGCAGTTTCACCCTGCTTCTTTAGAAGCTGTTGTAAAATGGTTTAGTTTTGCTCAAGGTTTGCCTTTTTTTCCGTTGCGATCATGGGAACGCCTGTGCTTGTTTGCTTAAGCCTTTCTCCTTTGGCATGTGGCATATCCTAATAAACTCTAGAGGCAGCACCTTTGTGTGGTTTTTCTCTCTGACCAAAGAGTTTCGTGTTGCAACAAGACTCTTCTGCTGAGATCTGAAAGTGTTGCCTGACTTTTCTCTTGCCCTTTGAAGTTTGCATTTAAAGGAACCAAATCCCACCGGTAGCCCCTTCTCCCCTCCTTCTTCCCCTTCTCTCTAAAAATGCGGGTAGTTTGTGAGTTTGGCGAGGGGGGAAGGAGGGTCCGGCAGTGGCGGGATGGGGTGACCTGATCCTGCTCACGCTGGGAAACACACGGGGTGTTCCTGGGGACATCCGAGGGAACGAGCCCGCTCCTGGCAGCGCAGGGGGGAGCTGGGTTGAACCTGGATGCTCTTCTCCGTCCTTCTCCTGGGGCTGCCGAGGCTGGCGGCCCCGTTGGAGCAGAGCAGACTTTCGGACTCAGCCGATGTTGGGAGACCATTCTCTTCCCCTTTCTCTTCCTAAGCCCTGTCCTTGCTCCTGTTATCCCCTCGGGATATCCCCTCGCTAGCCCACCTCTGACTGAGCACACCACCGGCCTCCACCCGTGTTTCCCCGTCCTCCAAGGTGGTCCCGATGCCGTGGTGCCCACAGCCGGCGCTGTCATGGCAAAGACATTGCCCAGTCCTAAATGCTTTCGGAGCATCCTAAGAGGGACGGTGTGGAAGAGGGAAGGGTGATCATCATCCCTCCAGCTAATTCAGAGCTAACTCCTCAGCATCCACGATGTTGGAGCCAGCCCCGCGGCTTTTACTGTTGTCTGGACTGGCCAGGGATCCATGGGTTGCTTTCAAGGTGTCTCCAAAAGGGAACTGAGAACATGGGAAGAGCAAGATCCCAGCCCTCTGCCAAGCCCCACCTCTCCACAAAAGTAGAATATTTTTGACGACCTGTAAATTTAGAGCCAAAAACTCCCAGTGTGGTTTGACCTCTGGCTCAGGAGACCTTGAATCACGTCCCTGGTCAACCGCAGGCTGGCTCTGCCATCCAGGTGAGTCACTTCACTTATCCCATGCTCCGTTCCCTGTTGGTAAATGCCGGAGACATAAACCTACCAGCCACCGCGGATCGTCCCCAGGCTGCCAGCAAAGGCGTGTAACTACTTGGATGGGGAGATGGTTTTGGGCAACGCTTAAATATTCGGGTGAGTCGTAAAGGGACCTGAGATGGCGTTGAATGAAAAGGCATCTCCTTCCCCCGGAGTCACCCCAACCCAGCTGCCTCCCTGTAAACTTGCCTCCAGCGAATGACTCCCGAGGAAGAGACAAAAGGCTTCTAGATGCGGACAAAAGCTGTCGTTAAGACAAACAGACACCAAAAAGCCCTCGCCTTTTGTTCCTATGATTGCAACAGCAATTAGGGGAAAATTCGCCTGGGCTGGACCGAGATGTGGCATAATTTCGGCCTTTTGTTGGAGGAGCAAAAACATTTTACCTGCCCTGGAATCATTTCGTTTCATTTCGTCATGATTTCCTCCCCCCTTTTTAAAGTCTCTTCTAAAGCGCAGTGAAAACGCTCCGGTGTCATGTGTTTTATGGAAAGCGTGGGAATTAAATGCTTTGCCTCGCTTTGCCCCCCGAATTCCTCCGTGGTTGAGAAGCTCAGTGCAGGTTGACTGGCAGCGTGGCTGCCGAAATGCGCCTTTTCCTCCAAGTCTTCATGGCTTGAGCAGCTTTTCCTGTATTCCTGCCTGTTTATTTTGACAGAGTCACACCACAGTTTGGGTTGGAAGGGACCTTTAAAGGTCATTTTCCTTCCTTAGGGCTTCTCATCCAAGGATGTTGTTTGAGATCCCCGCAGTCTAAAGCTGCCTATTGCGTTGGAAGTGGGTGATGGTGTTGATATCCAAATCCCGGCTGGATTTCCTAAACTTGGCCGGCGACGCGGCCGTGACTCAACCCACGCCTTATAGAAGCAGGGGGGCTGGGGACTCCAGCCGGGTGCTGACTTCACGCACCTCCTCCCAGGGCGGCTGGGAACCCGAAAACTTTCCGATCACGTCCTCCCGCCCACAGAAAAAAAAAAATAAAAAAACCCCTAAGAAACCACCCAGAAAAACGCAAGAATGCATTTGGTCGTGAAGAGGGAGGCAAGGGAAGGGGTCGTTACCCGGGTGTGCACCTACGTGATTACACCGACAGCAGCAATGAGCCCCCGTCCCCCGCTGGACCCTGCGGCGTGGCAGGCGGCGGCGGAGCGTGCTCGATAAATTTGACAGCGGGTTCACAGCCCGGGTCTTGCTGGGGATTTGCCCCTCCTGGAGACGGGAGCCGGTGCTCTCTGCGGCCCCCGGAGGGGCTGCCGAGTCCTTTGGCTGACGGTGGAAGTGATGGTTGAGGATGTGCTTCAAAACCCCCCAGGCTGGGCAGGCGTTTGGCCCAACTGCGGCATTTAGGAGTGTCCTGGTTTGGGTGTCAAACCAGGATAAAAAGGCAAAGCCTTGCTGGGGACCATCACGCCACGCAAGACCTTCTCAGCCCACACTTTTATTGTCTAGAAATCACCTGTACCACCACCAACCCTCCCCATCCTCCCCACCCCTTCGGGCTCAGGGTGATTTGTTGTTATTATATACATTTTTCGGCTCTATCCGTGCCCTGATCCGCTTCCCTGCATGCTCAGGAGCCCACACTGGTGCTGGGGAGGGAGGTGGGATGAGCAGGAGGGGCAGGGACAGTCGTGTTTTTCAGTGGAAATGCCAGTTTAGCTGCACGTTACGCCACGGTCCGGCTCCCTAGGCATTTTGGAAATAGGTGTCTGGGTGATATTTTTAGAGGCATTTAAACATCTGAAGATACCAAGAGCTGCTAGTGTGGATTTTCAAGAACCACTTAATTGCCTGTGTCCTACGGGAACTTCTGAGCACCTTGCTCGACAGCTACCAGCACAGTTACGTGCCTCAATAGTCGTAAAGGTTTTTGAGCTTCGAAATTTCTGAGGTGGGTTTAAAAAGCCGAAAGCTAATAAAAAAAAAAGGGAATTGCTCAATAAAAAAATTTTAAAACAAGGCAGTAATTGTTATTTGATAAGCAGGTTTCTGCAAGACAAAGGGATGAACGCCTGGTGGCTCATGGGCGTATTATTGCGAGTTTAACTCATAAGTTAATCCTTCCTCAGAGTGGCGTCAAACCCAGCGTACTCTGATAAGCGTCTGCCTTTCCAAAACCCGGTGACTGCTTACAAATAAGCTTAAAAAGGACACCTGCCCCCCTTCTTGAAGGAGGGCTCAATACAGCCCACAAGCCTGTACGTCTGCCAAAAATATATTTGCGTATAAATACTGAAATAAGCCCGGCCGCTGAAGAACACGCATTTCCTCAAGTGAGAGTTACTCTGTTCTCCTGACGTCTATGTGTCTCTACAAATGAGTTGAGCTCTCCAGCATCCTCTGCCTGGCTAATTGCATTTAAATCGTTCCAGGATTTATGATGTGGGCAGCATGATTTTGCATGCCTCCTTCTCCCTGTCTGTTCTCAGAGCCGTCCGCCCGCCCCTCCGCACTTCCCATCGGAGCAGCTGGGTGCCTGGTGTCTTCTCTGCCTCTTCCCGTGGTCTCGAAACCTTCAGAAAATCCTAAAAGGTTTTCCAGTCTGTGATATTCATGGCATTTCTTCACTGGTGCTGAGATTGTCTTGGCATGAGGACTCTGGGACTCACTTTCAGTAAGAGTTTGGTCCAACGATAAATGAATTTCCAGTGCCAACCGTTGCTCCGGTATCTTGTCTCTTGTAAGGTTTTATTTATCGAAAAGACGCAGAGCCTCATCAAAATGCAATTTGCTGAGCCCTGGCTCTAGGTTGAGAAACGACTTCTCAAAGCCAAAGGCAATTTTCCATGTAAAAAGAAGGCTAAGGGTGTAACATAGGTGTGTTTTGGGAATTGTGAAAGCCATGCTACAACTTGGCATCAACGACAGCGCTTGCCTGCCATGGAGCTTTGGAGTGAAAGATCAAAATAAAGATAAACATAAGCAGGGAAACAACCGCAATGGATGAAAGGTGAAATAAAAAAGACTGGTATATCCTCGGCCGACGGTTACTATACCACAAAAGCGTAAGACTTCTTAGTCATTGAGCGCTACCATTGGGTAGAGGCGGTTGTATCTTTTTAATTTTCTCCTGCTTTGTAGGGTGTGTTTCTGGGTAGGGTCAATGTTTGGCAAATTGAAGATGAAAATCTGTAAACCACGCCATGCTGATGAAGACTGTAACTGTCTCCTCCTTCCCGCCCATGCAAACCCAGCCCATCTCCAGAAACGGATAAAAGGGAGCATCTGCTGCCCTCCAGTCAGAGGGACTCACTTCCCTTCTCCCTTGCGCTCACCCTCTTCCAGCACAACTCCGTTGATCTTTCTCATCTTCTCGATTTTTGACTCTGCTTAGAAGGAAGAGCCATGTCTCGGCAGTCTGTCTGCAGAAGCTTTGGAGGCGGGAGTAGAAGGGGCTACAGCTCTTGCTCTGCCATCGGTGGCGGCTTTGGAGGAGGTGGCGGCAGAAGCAGGAGCAGCTACAGCTCATTCTCTATGTCCAGGGGATTTGGAGGTGGTGGACGTTGTGGAGGCTTCAGCAGCAAGAGTCTCCACAACATTGGTGGTAGTGGAAGGATTTCCATGGGTGGATGTTATGGAGGTGGAGGATACGGAGGCAGAATGGGCGGCTTTGGCGGAGGCTACGGAGGAGGAATGGGTGGCTTTGGCGGAGGAATGGGTGGAGGAGGAATGTGTGGCTTTGGAGGAATGAGCGGTGGAGGAATGGGTGGTTACGGTGGAGGAATGGGTGGTTACGGTGGAGGAATGGGCGGTGGAGGAATGGGCGGTTTCGGTGGCCCAGGCTTCGGTGGTCCCGGTAGAGGTGGCCCCGGAATCCAGCCCGTGCAGATTGACACAACCCTCCTGCAGCCCGTCCATGTTGAGATTGATCCCCAGATACAGCAAGTCAAAAACCAGGAGAAGGAGCAGATCAAGACTCTTAACAATCAGTTTGCCTCTTTCATTGACAAGGTGAGAGGGAGGGACTGGGACCAACAAAGGGTCAGGTTTGAGAGGAACGTTCAAGCTCCGCAGAAAGGTCCTTTTTGAGCTCTGTATCCGCAGGCTGGGAAGCCTGAGCAGAATCTTTTTATTAAGTAGTGCTCGGGAGGAGATGAGAATCTCTCTTCCACACAGGATCAAAGCTCTGTCTCCAGGGCTTTAATCCAGCCTGTTGCACCAGGCTCAACTAATGGGCTACTCTTGCACCCGGGCTCGATGCCTCCAGACACCTGCGGGTTTCAGGCACAAATTTTCCCTCCTGTGCCCTTCTCTTTCCAAACACCCATTTAAGTATTCTCTATTATATTTTTTTTTTCCCTCTTTGCTTTCAAATATGCAGGCTTTTCAATCTAGGCTAGAACTCTAAGATTTCCACGTTACCTGTGATGGGAATCTACTTGGAGCTGGTGCTCCTTTGGCTTGAATATGACTTGGGCATTTCCTCTTTCGCCCGATCGTGCAGTTTAGGCAATAACAGAATTTTTTAACAAAACATTAATTAGTCCTCGCACCATCATATAAAGGTGAATCGTCAGCCTTTTTTACATGATGAAAGGGGTGTCTGGGATGCTGTTCTTTTTCCCTACTTGATGGCGGATCCTCCATGTGTTGGCTTTCAGGTCCGCTTCCTGGAGCAACAGAACAAGGTCCTCTCCACCAAGTGGGAGCTCCTCCAACAGCAAGGACCTCCGGGGCCAAGGAAGAACCTCGATGCCATCTTTGAAAATTACATCCAGAACCTGAGGAGGCAGCTGGACTCCATCCTGTCACAGAGGCAACAGTTGGAGTCGGAGCTGCAGAACATGCAGCAGTACGTGGAGGAGTACAAAACCAAGTAAGTGCAGCGACAGAGGGCAACCCAAACTGTCCGGTCATCATCCCCAATTGCGACATCGCTTTTTCAGTCTAAATATTTAATTCTGTTTTTTTTGGGTTTTTTTTTTTTGTTTTTTTTTAATTTTAGTTTGGTTAGTGCGGCCGCAGGCAGGAAAGTTCAGGAAACTCAGCTTGTACTCTTATTTTNTAGGATGTGGACAGTGCCTACATGACTAAAGTAGAGTTGGAAGCCCGGGTGGGAGCTCTGACCGATGAAATCAACTTCCTGAGGTGCATCTACGAGGAGGTAAGAGCTCTCCTTTCCCCCGGGATGGAGTTGGCTGGAGTTGCAATGCGGCGTGTGGTGGCCCAAGACAGGGAGGGTGCCCTGGGTGCCCATGTGGATTTGGTCGTGAGACGCTGCTTAGAGTCGCGGCTCCTTTCTCCCCTCCTCAGCTGCTCAGGCTGACCCATGTCTTGGTTGCAGGAACTGTCTCCGATGCAGACGATCAGCCGGGACCTGTCTGTGGTGGTGTCTATGGACAACAACCGGCACCTGGATCTGGACAGCATCATCGAGGAGGTCAGGCGCCAGTACGAGCAGATCGCCCAGAGCAGCAGAGCTGAAGCGGAGGCTTGGTACCAGAGCCAGGTGAGTTGGGAAGCAATTAAGGAGCCTGGGTAGATAATTTACGACAAAGTGAGACATCTCTGTAAGCTAACAGTGCTGGAGCCTGGACAAGGAAGTCCCAAGAGGAATTGGGTTCTTTCGAAGGATCTGACTTACTGTTTTCAAGGTGTCCAGAATCTCACTTTGGCGTGTGGTACAAGCCTCTCTATAGAGATGGTTAAAAAGGTGCCTTAACTAGAAAATGCCGGCCCATAATATCTTTTCAGAAGAAAAGAGATGATTATTAGCATCACTAAGACCTATTTAAAAGTCCAAACCCAAGAGCTGAATCCCAGAACCATGGAGCTGGGCAGCCAAGACCAGTGTGGCAGGGGTTTATAGCAGCACGTGAGCTCTGAAACTGTTGAAAAGTCTTGTCTGGGCATCAGGAATGTTTCACTGAAGGTTTGCTTTGTTTCGGTGCCGTCAGTATGAACAGCTGCAGAGCACCGCGGGAAGGCACGGGGACAGCCTGCGCAACACCAAGATTGAGATCCAAGAGTTGACCCGGAACGTCCAGAGGCTGCGGGCTGAGATTGAGAACGTGAAGAAGCAGGTAGGCGTTGGGCAGCGTCTCACCGGATGCCGGCATCAGGTTAGGACTCATCCGAAGTGACCAGATGGGATCTTTTTCCTTCCTCAGAACCAGCAGCTGCAGTCGGCGATCGCTGAGGCTGAGGAGCGGGGTGAGATGGCCCTCAAGGATGCCAGGGTAAAACTGGAAGAGCTGGAAAGCGCCCTCGGCAAAGACAAGGAGGAGCTGGCTCGCTTGCTGAAGGAGTACCAGGAGCTGCTGAACATCAAGATTGCGCTGGACGTTGAGATTGCCATGTACAGGAAGCTGCTGGAGGGAGAGGAGAACAGGTAAAGGCTTGACCTTTGATTTGAGAGGGGTGTTGTGGTCTGGGATGGAGAACTTGATTTTTGATGTTACGAGTGTTATCTCAGACCAATTCTTTTGGTACGAATGGGTACAGATGGCTATTGGCACTCTAGGTGACAGTTTTGGTGGTCGGGACTGACAATTGGCACAGCGTGTTTACTACAGGCGGTATAACTACGGTTTCATTCATGTTACGCGCAAATATTTTACTGGATCTGAAGTCTGGAACAACCACATCATAAAAGAGGAATTGCCAATGCCTCTCTGCCTAAATACTTTATTGACAACAAAGTGGCTGATGAGGATGAAAGAGGAAAATGGTTTGCAATTAAATTTGAGTTCTCTGTTTTTAAGATATGTCTTTTGTTAGATAATTAAAATTTACCAATTTCCCTTTGCAGGCTGTGCAACGACGGCATGTCCAACGTCAATGTCTGTAAGTATCTGCATTTATTTCCTTGAAAAGCAGTAGAAGACCACGTCTTTTTGGAGATACCACAAGGCGTTGGGCAACGTGGAAGTAACCTGTGCTTCTCTTCCAGCTGTGGTAGGCAGGACCACCATCTCTGGAGGCAGAGGAGGCATGGGAGGAGGCTTCGGAGGCAGCAGCGGCATGGGAGGAGGCTTCGGAGGTGGCAGCGGCATGGGAGGAGGCTTCGGAGGCGGCAGCGGCATGGGAGGAGGAATGGGAGGAGGCGTATGTGGAATAGGAGGTGGCTTCGGAGGTGGAAGCATGGGCGGCAGCTACGGCGGTGGCTTCTCTTCTGGAAGTGGAAGGGCGTGCGGCTCTGGAGGTGGCAACTTCAGCTCTGGTGGTGGATCGTCCTCCGTACGGAGATGTGTCACGACCACCTCTGTCAAGTCTTCAGGAGTCAGGTTCTGAGCCCCAAAGCCAGATGGAAAACGGAAAGAAGCATCTCCTATCTTCTCCCGGCAGCAGCCCAGCCTCCTTAAATCCAGCTCCGACATCCTGCAATGAAACGAACCGTGTCCCTCGTGGCTCACCACGTACCAGCTCAACAGCCCGGCTTGGTCCCATCAAAGGGGACTCGTGGCAACACCACCTCCCGTTTCCAGCCCCGGTGAGCTGCTCGTTAGCCCCAAGCCCAGTGACGAAATAACCCTCTGAGCAAAGCAAAGTCTCGCCCGTGGACACGCGGCACCGAGAGCTGATTTACAGGAGGGAAAGGCTCTGCCTCTCTTGCTGTGTTGTACATTTCTGGCTGCCTCGTGGCAAACGTGTATAAAACTCCTCTTTCCTCCGCTGTTCTCATGTCCCCTCCTCAATGGCCGTATCCCTGGGGTGCTTCCGCATGCAGTACATCTGCTGCTTCCATTCACTAGCCTTCGGGCCGGGGTAGGTGCGGGGCAAGCGGGACTCCTCCCTTGGCAGAGCCAGGGAGGGAGCATTTTCTCGGCCGGCGGCCCGAGGGATTAATTGCCCCAGGGTGGAGCACCCGGGCAGCTTTGCCGGCCTGGTAGCCCCAGGCGTGCTGGAAGCAGGCGCTCCCTCTGGAGCAGTGGCTTCCAGTTCCCCTTCTCCTTGCTCTCCATCACCCCGGGAACACCTCCGGCGCACGTGGACTTTTCCCAAGGAGAACAAAACTTGCTGATGAGTGACAGGTCCCCCGTGACATGGAACAAGATGTACTGTCCCCACCTCCCTTCCTCTTCTGTGTGCGTATGCCCTCCTTCCTCGGGATGCTGCCATTCTCAATAAATTGCAGAGAACATTCATGACGTCTTTGTGTCCTTTGGAAGCCACTTCTGGGCAAGGTGGTTTTAGGTGTCGGGGAAGCAGCTTGACGGGGAGGTGTGGGCCGTTCGTTCATTCGACATGTTGTGACTGTGCTTTGAGGGAACATCCCCAATGGATGTGGGAAGGGAGCCAGGCAAGTGTCCAAGCGTGTGTGGTGCCTCTTGACTCTTCTTGGTCATTGCAGTGCCTGAAAACACAAACCTACACCTGCACTGGTGGGTTCAAGTGATGTGCAGCAATTCAGTGGAGGCAGGAGCACCGTCCGAGAACACATGGCTCAGCCCTTGTACCAACCAACACAATTAAGCACCCTTCCAGGGCATTCCTGGTCTAGTAGAATTTGATATGCATTAGGGGAAGAAGATGGCAGTGGTGGGAGGGTGGGTTTACAGCTCCCCGTAAGCATGGATATGGATGTTGGGCAAGCACCTCTCCGCTGGTGTCAGCAGTAGGCTGTGGCCAGGCAGGCTGCACGGCTCAGCACCCAACGGGCACCAGGAGCGCTTGAGAACCACTAACTCACCCTCCCCTCCATTGACCAGCCGTAGGAACACAAAGGGCTGGGAAGGTGTGGTTCATCCCAAACCCGTGGGCTCAGGTACCCG
>VXBO01012878.1:0-40970 GCA_013400135.1 Rhinoptilus africanus
GGGCTCCATCATGTGTAACAGCTGGGAAGGCAAATGCTGCAATTCCAAATGTCCTCCCCTTCCTCCCTCTTTCACCTGGCTTTTATTGCTCAGCATGTTGCCATGCCAAGTGGTATGGGATACCTGGCCAGTTGGGGTGAGCTGTCCCGGCTGTGTCCCCTCCTAACTTCTTGTGCACCCCCAGCCTCTTTGCTGGCAGGGTGGTGTGAGAAGCAGGAAAGTCCTTGATGCCATGTAAGTGCTGCTCAGCAATAGCTAAAACATCCCTGTGTTATCAACACTGTTTAGGTCACAGAGCTAAAACATAGCACCATAACAGCTGCTCTGAAGGAAATTAACCTTGTCCCAGCCAAAACCAGTACACACTGGAACATTCTGTAATATTCTTGAATAATGTTTTTATATGTATTGAGAAGGGATTGTCTTGTCGCAAATAGTGTGCAGATTTATTTAATTATTTTTTTCATATTGCTTTAGCTAATGACCACTGAGGATATCATTTCATGGTGGAGAATGGCCCTCCTGTTTTCATTTTTCCTATATGTTAAATAAAATTAGATACATCACAGTTATGGAAGTTTCAAGTTGATTTATATCCTTTGGATAAAATAGCTTTTCAGAAAGATGGGTATTGGTGACAGGGGTTTTTTTTTGGTGTGGGGTTTTTTTGGTTGGTTATTTTTTGGTGGTTTTTTGGTTGAATTCCACGGTATTAATTTTAAAGTGAAACTTGGTTTTGAGTTGGGTCATGTCTTCTGATCCTCCTGGTCAGCAAAGAGATCTACCTATCTGCTTCAGTCTTGAATGGATCTTCCATTGAAATAGCATTCTTTGACCTTTCAATTTTTTGTGGAGAGCCCCAAAATCTTTGTGTTGTTTCTTCCTGCTCTTGTATTTCCTTTCCAGCCTGCCTGTTTTTGTGGCTTGGTTTTATTTTTTGTTCTAGGAAAAGACTAGAGGAAAACATAATCTTCCTCTAACTAACACTAGGTAATCAAGAAGGAGGTGACCTAATCTGTGCCTGAAGAGAGAGAGAGAGAAAGGAAAAAAAAGAAAGGGGGGGCCCCTTTTAATCTGGTACAGAGGCACCAAATGCCTTTTTTGCTTGCAGGGCTCCTTATTCCACATATGGAGGATCAGCAGACATGCACCTTCTCAAAGAAGATATTGGTAAGACTTTTCTTTCTGTCTAACGCAGAAGTAAGAAACCCTTCTGGAGATTAAGGCAATATTGTCATAGTGTTCAATTACAGTGAGCCTTGAAACAGTGGATCACGTATATCCTATGCTTGTATGAATGAGCATTGCCTGAGGTGTCAGGAACACTTAATTGCCATCTACACATGCTGCATTTGCTTAGGAAGTAAAATTATCCTTGCTCTTTATTGTTACTGCTTACAAAATTGAGTTTTAAATAGTAACACATTTTTCTGCCTGCAACCTGACATTTTCTTACATATTGCTCTGAAAAATGTTTCTCTGAGAGACAAAGCTCTTGCACTTTTCCTAGTTGTGACAAGTTGACTGTTTATTCTCCGGTACTGAGTATCTGATGTTTGCTGAGAATTCTTTTTTCCCACTAAAATCCCAGTTTTAAGTTATTATTTACTCTCATATGTGGTGCATAAGATGGTCTTGGTGGGGTTTTTGGGGGGGGCAGTTGTTTCTTTTTTTGTTTTGTTTTTTGTTTGTTCCTCCGTCCCGATTAGGAAGGACTGGCAACACATAATGCAGTATTATTGTTTGGAAGTACTTTTTCCCTCTTGATGTGTGCCCTTTCCACTTGCTTATGCAATGGCATCAGGTTAAAAATAGTCAGATTCTGTAGCTGTTTTGTTAAAGTACAAAAATACATTCTTCATAATTCCTGACTTCATTTTGCATGTCCTGGTGTGGTTTTTTTTTTTTTGTAGTCTGCATTGGATTTTACAAAGCTGCTTTTTGGGTTTTTTGTCTTGTGATGTGGCTTTGAAATAGTACTTCAGTTGCGCAGAAAGGGTATCTGCTTTACTACCCTGAGGATACTGTAAAGTATTTGCTAAAAGTATAGTCAGCATTTATTAGGGCTACAGAGTTCAAAAGATTGCTTTAGATACTACAATGTGGTTTTTCTGGTAGTCACATAACAGGTTTTTAATATTACCCTGTGTGTGTGTAGTCCATTGATACATCTGAATGCATGTAAAAATAGTAATAGTAGTGAAACAACAACAACAAAATCCCCCCCACCAAAACCCAAACCCACCGATACCAGCAATATCCAAGAATGTCAGACCACAAAATACAGTATGGCAGTACTGTTCCAGGGCAATTACCTGTTCCTGGAGACTTGTGAAATAGCGTATGTGTTTATAAGGCAAATGGGATGAGCTAAGGAGCCTGACAACTTTGAGAATATCCTTGCCTCGTATCTCTCGATGAATTCCTACATAGCTAGGCCTTTTTTGGCTTGAGATTTTTGGTAGCAAACTAATAGATACTTTAGCTTAAATACCTTTAGCTTCTTGATCATTTGAACAGAAAATGTTTCTTGAAACTTACTGCGGTAAGTTTATGTGCTAAGTATTTTAAGAGTTGCTTTATGTAACTGACTTTCTAATTTATATGTCTTACTTTTTTGAAATATATTCCAAGCATGACAAAGTAGACTTCCTCTTCACTTTTCTACCCTAGATATAGGGGATTATGTGCTCTGTCTTCAAGACAGGAATTACTAAATTCAGTTCAATTGGTTCATCTTAAATTAATGGCCATACATCATCCTTCCTGCTGAACTGCCTTTTTTTATCTTTCATGTATAAAGCCTTGAAATGCAGTATGTTTTGGTGGCCAGATGGGTACTTTGTTTTGAACTATGTTGCTGCTTTAAAGGAAGTCTGCAGGTAAAATAAAATGTGTTGGGTTCAATTTTTACACCTTTAGAAACCTTATCTTATTCTGACTTTGCAAATCTAACCTCAGGGTTCATCTTTCCTTTTTCCTTCAGCAAATGAATGTACGCATCTTTCTCCTTCTATATATAGTAGGTAGATAGAAATTTACGTTCGGTTAAAGCAATGACATCTCAGATTCAGCTTCTTTCTTTTTGCTGATTTCCATGTATGTGCTCTTAAAGAAAAGTTTAACCCTGAGTTTGCCTGGCCAGTTGTACCTTTAGTCTCTTCTTGGAAAGAAACTGATACCTACATTTTAGATTTCACTAATAACTGCTTGAAATAAGTTGTTGTTGTGTGGTGAACTGAGCTGTCATGTAGCTCTTAGACATACCTAGGCATATCTTTGAAGATGGAGGGAGTAATGATTCGTAAACACTTTCGCTGTGTTGCAAAATACTTTCTTCTGTAGTAGCCTTACTATGAATATTTTTAGCTCTCAGAAAAAAACATTTAAGTTCAGGTGATCTGTTCTCTTGCAAATTATGCACTTTCAATCTGTGCACATAGATCAATTTCCTTTTAAAAACACTCTCAAGTCATCTTTTGCTTATATAGTATCTTATTTTAGAGTATAAATCTCCTTCACTGGAGACATTCAAAACCCGCCTGGACGCGTTCCTGGGTGATGTGCTCTAGGTGACCCTGCTCTGGCAGGGGGGTTGGACTAGATGATCTTCCGAGGTCCCTTCCAACCCTATGATTCTATGATTCTATGATTCCATGATTCTATGATAAAATAACTTTTTGTTTCTCTATTATTTGTGATATATGTTGAAATAGATTAAAAGTGACATATTGCTGCTTATATAAACTCAATTTCCAAATGTAATTAAAGAGAAATATAATGTATTTGAGCATTAAGCCATAACTTAAAGTGTGCTTTTTTGGCTAAAGGCTTCAGTCTAACTGGTATTCTTTTGCTTTTTGCAAAAGGAACTCCCTGCACCTGACGTTTCAGTCTTTACTAGGCACTGACTTCTTAATGTGCGCAGACTTTGAAATTAATAACACTATTTTAATGAATAAATAGCAAAACAATAGGCACTGAGTAGTGCCCTTAATTTGGTAATGGTTGGTTATAGAGTAGGAGGATAACCTATAGGGTCATGAGTGAAATGGTATTATCTTGCATTTGTATTGTAGCTGCTATCCAGTGTCTGAAAAATTAAATTTATGAACTGTGTGCAATTAAGATAGCATGTCAAACATATTTAGCTGTTTCCAATTAGTAGTTTAGACTTAAGTCCTGAGAGTGTATTAAATGAGGCTTTTAATTAATGAAGAGAGGGATAAAACCCCATAATGCTATTGGATTTGGATTGCTTTGAAATACTTGCTTTTCGTAAAAAACCTAAACAGTAGTCATCAGCTGTTGCAGATGTATGGCTGATCTTAACGATGATTTCTGTAACTTTTGTTTTTTACAATATCCTTCCAAACATTCAGAAAATGACTCACCTTTGGCCCACCTCAAAGCAACTCACAACCAAAAGACAGGCAGCAGCAAAACTGTAAGGAAAATCAAATAGTGTGGGGCTGGATGTGAGAATCTTCTTTGTGGAAGATGTTTATGTTTACTGCAAATAGGGTAACAAAGGAATAATTCTCTGTTCTTTGTATTTCATAAAATAAGAGAAGTCATTTGTTCAAAACTAATGAGGGTGGAGGTAGTTTTAATTTTAGGTAGTTTACTTTGTGATTGATGCCTGTGCTTTTTGAGTCCATGTGGGTTTTTGAAAGATGGAATTCTAAATTCTGTACTTGTTCTTTCTCCTGGTTTACTCCATTTTAGCCTCTGTTGAGTTTCCAGAAGATAAGTTATAAAAGACATGTCTGGTTAGTTCTGTTAAACTGCATTTACTGTGCTTGCAATTGACAAATACCGTTCTTTTTTTGTTTCTTCTTCTTTTTTTTTTTTAATAGGATGCAGGACAGAAGAGATTTGGTGCTATTTCCTGTAATATTTGTGGAATGCTTTACACTGCGTCAAATCCAGAGGATGAAACACAACATCTGCTATTTCATAACCAGTTCATAAGTGCTGTCAAATATGTGGTAAGAAAACCTTATCTTTTTAAAGACAGAAGCATTATCTTTTATTTGCTGTGTGCTACTTACAATCCGTATTACATTGTGTTTTAATAGCTCAGTATCACAGTAGGCCATAAGTAATCCTCTTTAGTAAATAAATGTTTTTAAGAGCCATGGTAGACAGGTTATATGTAAGGTATAAAAATACTTCGTAGCATAGTGGTGTTTCATTGCCATTGTATTCTTTCTGTTACAATTCCCTAATCCTGGGGGGTTGAGGGTGGTGACAGGAGAACAAAGGAACGTAACTGTTCTGAAAGCGCTAAACAGAGGTTTCAGTACAACTGGTGTTTGCAATGGCTGGCTTAATAGTCAGATAAAGAGCTGATTATACTGTTTTTGTAATTGTGTAATCTTAGATGACTTCCAAATTACTTTTTCTTAATTATGTGTAATTTGAAGTGAGACCGCCTAGGAATCCAGCTGATACAACTTCCTAGTATATTGAAACTTTACCACATTTATAGCGTGATTGTAATCTTTAAGCATAAAGTACAAAGTATTATTGCATAACTTCATTATACGTGGTGTATCTGAGTATATCTCTCATATTAAAGCTCAGATTTGAAAAATTTTGTAGAATTTAGAGTATATTGTAAAATCAGCTACTTCACCCTAGCTGATATTACAAGTCTTAGAGGAAATACCTGTTCACATGTCTGAAATCCAGAGTAGAATCCACAAAGTCTATTTTCTTTATCACACATGTTACCTTCAGTACTCTACACTCGAGTAGATAAGACCTCCAGGATAACTGAACTGAGGCCACCAATTCATTTCATGTAGGTACCAAATGGCTGTTGGGCTACTCTTAAATCTCAAGCTCAATTTTATCCCGCTGTTTACAAATATAAAGATATATCTTCATAGCTAAAGTGTTTGAAACTATCTGGTAAATAGTTCTGGTATTTGTTCTGTTCTTTGTTAGTTTTTGCTGAAAAATCCAGGCATTTTGAAAGATATCTTCTCATACACATTAGCTCCATTGTAGGGTGAGACTGGGCAGAAAGTGTGATGGAATGCGATACACTGTCATGGTAGTATGTAATGTGTTTCCTCATTTTATTCCTGTTTGTCATCCCTCCCCACCCCCCAGGTACTTTCATATCTTGAATGTTAGTAAAGATGTAAATATAATTTACAGAAGATGGTGTTAGTTCTTTTGGACAGAAGCTGGCAAATGAGTTCAGTAGTTACTTAAAGCTGCTATGTTCACGTAGGTAGGAAGCTGCACTGAAGTTTGAATATTTTGGAAGTTGAAAGAGCTGAAATTTATCGCTTGTATGTATGTTCTATCGCTGAAATCTTTTTAAGACTCCAGTTGTGTTTTGTGACATCACAGATGGCTATAGAGCGGTGATTTAGGTGCTTATTCTAGAATAGAATCTGTAGAGTAAGAGGTAAAGGAAGGAGCCTTATGAGTCTTCAAATTCTCCTCTGATTTCTTTTTTTCTCATAACAGTGTGATTGACACTGTTTTCTGCATGGATAAGTAACTTTTGCCATGCTAAATTGATAAGTCTTTAACACTAGTCATTTGACCCATAGTCAGTGGTTCTTGATTGATTGTATTGTGGTAACATCTCCATGACAGAAACACCCTCACCTCCTCTTAGAAGATAACTTGAATTTTAGATAATCTAATAATTTAGTACATTAAGTGACCACTTGTTAATTCTTAGTCATCCAGAAATACTAGAAGAATGATTGCTAGTTATCCTAGTTTTACTAGGAAGTTTCTATTGGGGATTGTTGGGAGGATGGCTCGGAGGTGTGATATGCTTGGTTTCTAGATATTTGTATACGGTTACTGTGTTGAAACTGTAACTACTTTCCTTTCCCTGACAGAAAGTCTTAACTGGACAGTAGCATCATGGGATTAAAAAAAATTGTACTAGAGAAAGTCTTGGTAACTTCTTGGTTAGACTTTCTGGTCCAGGAACATCGGGTCTTGGTGACCTTGGTATGTTATTTTATTAGCTCTCCAGATACTCTTTTTTATGTAGTTCATATATTTGGTATTAGTGTGATTTGGAGGCCATTCTAAGGTATCTTAGAAACACTTTTCATTCTCTTGTCATTCATGTTCTTCATGCCATACGATGCTGTCCCAGTCTGACTTGAGAAGACTTTTTGCAGTTTTTTGTCCCTTTGGGGGGAAAAAACCTCTTTGTTACAGTGCCTAGTAGTTCTATTGATTATTCATTTCTCAGAATCACAAAAAGAAGGCCTATATACATTATTGTGCTAGAGCTTCTTGCTGGGAAGTGTGAAAACGGTTAGTGTCTTGCTTGCCTGCATGCAGCTGCTTTGTGGGTTTTTTGCAAATACTATGTAGCCAGAAGATAGTTTGCATGTAAATAATTTACTGTCTTCAGCAAACCAATTTTGTTTGGGTTTTTTTAAAGGCCTATCTTGTTTCTTCTAGTAAAAATTTTATTTAAGTGTCTCTAGAAATTCCATGATGCCCCCAGAAGTATGACAGGCTAACAAGGACATGGTATTGGGCTACTTGTTTTGTCATGGATGCCTAGAGACATCCTTAATAGACACAATAAGGAAGTTGTAGGCCTTGTGTGGAGACAGAAAGTTCAGCAAGTTTAATGATATTTTCTAAATTTGGGAACAGAAGATTGGCAAGGACTGATAGGGTTTTCTGAAGGGTGCCATTTGCTATTAATAGAAGTGTGCAAATTGAATAAGCAGGAAGGTAAGGTGGCCAAGGATAGTACTGGAGAAGGAATAGATTACTGTGGGAGATGTCCCCTGCTGCAGACAAACGTAGGAATCTGTCTCACTGTCCTTCTGGTTTCAGACATCTGAAAGTCTTCAGAAAAAATATGCCATTCTGGCATTCTGGCATGTGCGTGCATTAAGTGATGACGTATACACCAAGTGTTAACTCTAGTGGGATGAATGACTTTGTGGGATGGATACGTGGTTCAGCTTTTTAAAGTCCTCTAGCTGTGATACCACACAATGTCAGTTGTGTATCTTCTCAGTAATACCACTTAGTATCAACTTGGTGTTTCTGCAAAATTTTTTTAAGTGCAAGACATTATTTTTAATGATGTTTTTAAATTGCAAAGCCAGAAGTTAAGAAACGCCTGTGGATTCAGGTGTCCAATGTGAATGCAGTTAATGTGTTTGTATTTCAAGCTCACCCTCTTAGTTAAGAATATCTTGAGCTGAAGACAATGGAAGAAGCTGTTATTTGAGCTAATGTCTAATCTGCTGTAACTGCACCCAGACCCATCTGTTGAGGTTCTTATGATTTTCAGATATAAAAAAAAGGCACCATTTGACTTCTTGGGACCTAAGACAATGGTGAACTTTGTCATCTTAGAAAGATTTCATGCTTGTCTTGATTTGATTAATTCCAAAAGTGATACATCTGTACAATATAAACCTTTGTAATACTGCAAATAAAGTTCTTTCCTATTTTCTGTGAGAATCTTAGTTTTAGCAGGGGGTAGTATTTAGTAGTTACATCCAAGAATATTAATGTGTTCTACGATCAAAACCTCTTTCTCCATGTTAAGGTCATAGGAGAGAGAGGCAGAATATCTGTAATTTGATGAAGCAGTCAGGAAGAAGAATGAAGCAGACCTATTTCTCTGCTACAAATTTTCAAGGATCAAAGTGCACAAAACTTCATACTAAATTATTAGGGGAAAAATACATAAATGCTTTTCTTAGCGAAGACCAAGAGTTATACAGTATTAACCACATTTCTCTCACTACCTCAATATTTTTTGAGGAAAAAATGGTATAAGAAAAAAAAAAACAACACCAATTTTCATGTATTTCAATTGACTTGAGAAATAAGGAGTACAGACAAGTCAGAACTGACGTATATAGATACCAGGTTTGCTGTCCCATTTCCTTCTCTTACATAAGAACTTTTAAAACATGGGGAAATGCATGGGAAGCAGCATACTGTGCCTTCTAGTTTATGCTTTTAAAGACAAATCTACATCAGAGACTATTTTAAACTAAAAGCAGAACATAATTCATGTGAAATTGAACCCTGAACATTTAAGTTAATGTACTATTAATGTTGGAGCCATCTTTGCAACTATGTTCCATGTTATTTGTTATATACTTACTTAATATCCACTGAAAGCAATGCACTGCACAGTGTAGCGGTAATTACTGTCTGGACTATTTCTTGATGTGGCAGCTACTGCTTGTCTGTATTACCCTTTTTTGAATTATTTTTCTGTTGTAATTCTATTGCTGTTGCACCTTAATAAACAAGCAGAAGCAATCTTCAATCTTGTTTCAATTGGGAGGAAAAGTTATCAGATTAAAACCGAGCTACCTGTGCATTGCAGAGTTGCCTTATGTTCTCAAATGATTACAAATACCTGTAGGATAAATAGCTGTAGCGTGGCAGGGAGGGAGGGTATTGCAACAGTTACTACAAACCAGTGGGGCTCTGCGCAGCACCAGTCTGCCCAGCTGTGGTGGTTAGGGTCTATGTGCCTTGCTGCTGCTGTAGGTAGTCTGTTGTTGAGCGTGGGCTTCAAGTATCAGGGAGGAGTGGTACAATCATGTTCTTTTACTCCAGGCCCTGCAGAACATGTATCTTAGTGGGAGCAGCGGCTTTCCCTTTGACAACTTTGGTCATCACAAGCAACATATGTCAATGCTTGGGCATCTGATTCAACAGTAAATAAGTCTTAACGCCCTAAAGTAATGTAAATTAAAAGGAAGGGAAAAGCAGTAGAATATTATAAAGTATATTGCAGGCATAGTGCTTTTGTTTCTTACTACAGTAAGGTGTTCTTGCCATCGTCCTGAGTGAAGGAGTCCTGCTTTAGTTCTCAGTGATTGAAATACCTTGCAGGCTGTTGTATTTCGTTTTAATAGTGTTTAAATAGTGGGGTTTTGTTTTTCTAGAAAAACCCACGATAGTAGGTGTGTTTGGGGAAATCATCTTCAGACCACATGCAAGATACTGGTACTAAAGCGTATTTTGTGTATTGTAGGTATCTAATAGGATCAGTCCCAGCTGAAGCTATAGCACATTTTCCTTAACAGCTTTAGTGTAAAAATACGACAGAGCTGTGACCGGTTGTGTGCATTACTTCCATTTGTGTGGTTTATAGGAAGCACAGTTCATTCCTTATCTAAGACTGTATGATAAAGATGCAGATACTTATGTGAAATATTAGTTTTTCTTTTTGAAATTCTTAGAGCTGTATCAATAACAAAGGAATATGACTTTAAAATGTCTTCACTAAAAATCTTGAATGACTTTAGGGTTTGCAGAAACTTCTTGGAAAGCTTCATCTAAAAGATAACATTTATGAATAAATTCCAAACTACTTCAATTTAGAAACTACTCCTCCTGTGAATATGCTCAGTCCGTGAATTATACGAATTGCTTAAGAAAATGAACAGCTGGGCAGTAATGAAAATAATCAGCTCTAAGTATTAGAGCATCAATTATTGCATTTTTACAGAATTATTTTTAGATTTCTGCTAATATGCTGTCGCTTAAAAGCATAACAGCAGTATGATGCTCAGAAATGTTTTCTTCCATCAGATTTAATTTTCTTGGAAGTGCCTGGCTATAATGTGAACAGGATACCTTAACCTAAAATTTAGGGCTGAATTTTCTGCATAAGGACAGCAACCTAAAATGTAGAGGTTGGTGTTCTGCCTTGGGCCTGCAACATTCTGGGTGCTGTAATGGTAGGATTGTCAAGCATATTGCATTTATCTGCTGAGTGATGGTCACAGTTGGTTTAAAATAGGCTACCAAAAACTTTTGCAGGACAAACCAAAGGGCAGCAAAAGACAAAAAAATTGAGAGGGGATGGTATTTGAGGTTGGAGAGTAGTAATCCTTGCCTGAATCTTCTGACACCTTTCCTAACAGTCTCAAAAAGCATGTCACAGCCCCACAAATTGCTCTTCTCTGCCTACCTGAATATTGTGACACTGTTAACTGCCCTTTGTGTTCAGACCATAAAGTATATAAATTCAAATAGGATTGTCATTTGTGTTGGTATTTAATGCAACTACTACTGAGAAGGAAAGCAGGCAGGATTAAAATGGTGTCTGTGGTGCAACTGTTGCCATGCTGGGTGCTAAACTTACACTTAAATAGTTCCAGGGCTTCCAGCAAGTAGATAAACTTCTAAAATTATTCTCATCGTGTCTTATTTGGGGTAGGGGAGTAAAATCAGCATGATTAAAAGGAGATACAGACCGAGTATTATAACACTTGTCACTTTTTGTGGTAGTACATATGGCATTCATTTGGTGCCAAATTCCTTTGTTTGGTCTGTAGTTGAACGTTATTTTATGGGAAGGTACAGATTTCAATGAGAATTATTCCATCAATACTGTTTCTTCAAAGGCTTTTTTATTTAAAGTTGCTTTGAGTAAGACTTGTAGATCAGCCTTTTTAGTGGCTGAATTTACTTCTGCATTCAGTATTTTTAGGTCCCATCAAAGCAACTTGAGTTCTAATATCTACCAGTCCCATCTTACTAGATTTAAGTGGCTTTTTTGTTTTGTTTTTTTCCATGCAGGTACTGCTCATTATTCACCACGAGTGTGGATCTGAAGAAGAGTTAATTACCTCTATTTTTTTGAGTATGTTTATACTTCAGATACACACAACGTAGCCTCCTTCCCCATTAGATTCTTAGAAGGTAGTTATAAAATTTTCTCTAGTATCCTTCTTGTGGCTTTAACAGTTATGATCAGTAACAAAATAAACTATTCCTTACATTTTGGGCAACTGCATGCCAATCAGTTCACTTAGAACCTCCTGGAGGTCTTTCGCATGCCAAACTTTAAAACTGAGTGTGTATTTGTGGAGGTAACTATGTTAAAAAGAAATCTTTTATTAAAACTTAGGGGTTTTTCCCATTCACTGGACTTCGGAAAATGAGTATTACATAGGTTTGGAAATCAGTTACGTGAGCTGAGTTTGCTACTTCTGTTTTAAAATTCAGTTTGCACTGCAGTCCTGGGGAAAAAAATCTAGTTGGGAAATTATAAGACACTTTCACAAATTGTTTCTAGATATAGTTAGGCTATTTTATAAATTATTGTGTAAATAAGATCTTATTATATCTGTTGTGTTCATTTTAAAAAGCTAGCTGAAGTTTCCTTCTCTGGCAAAGGAACTGTTAAATACTGTGAAGTCTCTGCATAAATTCAGTGTCTAGACCAATAATTCACAATTTCTGTTTGTAAAAGTACATCTCATGTATGGTTTAGATAAGTGTTTGTTTTATTTAGGGCTGGAAAAAGGAGAGAATTTTGGCTGAATATCCTGATGGAAAGATAATAATGGTTCTTCCTGACGACCCCAAGTATGCACTTAAAAAGGTATGGTGAAAAGGATTGGACTTGTAGATCTTGTTTTCATGTAAGTGATGACAATGTTCATAGTAAAGTTTGTATAATTAACATGTGAGCAGCTGAAATTGGACTTAAAACTGCAGGGGTTCTGTAGCTTGTTCCACAAACAGGTCGGACATCTCACTCTTGTGCACTGCTGCTCTCTCCACAGAGAGGATGGGTCTGAGCAGGGAGTGGAAGACGGGGGTGGGAACAGCATCAACCGACTGATTTTTTTATTTAATTCTATTTTTTTTAATATATACTTGCTGAATATCTGCCAGATACTTTATGTATTATAAACTTCCTACTATACTTAAATGTGTTGATTCTATTATACAGCTTGAATATGGCACCATTCTCTGAATGATTTTTGGAAAAAAACAGATTTAGGTGGAAAGTGGCCTCAAAGTCATGTAGTCCATTCCCATGTCCAAAGCAGGATCAGCTCTGGTTATGATGCATCTGACAGCTTTCTAAAGCTTCTACCGCTGGAGGTTTTGCTGACCTCTTTAGACTCTATTACAGTGCTTTGTTATCTGTAACATTGGGAAATTATCCCTAAACGTCTAACAGAATCTCCATACTGCACTTTGAGCTCATTAGTGCTAATCATGCTGCCATAGCTGTAGAAAACATCCCTTTTTTAGGGACCTCTGCAGCTTTTTAGTGCCTGAACAAGCTCTGATTGTTTCAAGAGATTGACAGGTTTTTAGTTTATACTCCTAAATAATGTTTTATGGAGCTCTGATCATTGTCATACTCTCCTCTAGATGATTTCCATTTGTGCCATGTCTCATGTCTCTTTTGAAACTCTTTATCTAAAACTGGGCACAGTATGCTAGTGGAGACTTAGAGCAGCAGGGTACTCTGCTGTCTTGCTGGCTAGCCTGTGTTCCTACATCTCAGTATGTCCTTACGTTTGTTTTTTCGGTAGCATGACACTGATTCTGTTTCGCTGGGGATTTCTGGGTACTTTTATACAGTACCACCATCACAGAATGGTTGAGATTGGAAGGGACCTCTGGAGGCTGAATTGATGCCCCAAACAGTTTTCTCTCTAGTGGGTTTTCTTTAGACTAACATAGACTTTAAGTTATTGAATTGAAAAGGAGCTGCAGATTTTCTTTTTACAGTATTTAATGCAGATAAGTTTGTTTATTAAGTTTTGTTTCTCTGGTGGTATTATCTTAATTTTAGTACATTCATTGCACATTCATTTTTTACTAAAATGGCTGAAGAAAAAAATTACTTAAACTGTGCTACTTAAGTAGCTACAGGGCTACTTGAAAAGTGGGGAAGAGGAAAGGAAGGCTGTAGCAAATGAAGTCATTTAGGATCGAGCTCGCTGTTGTCCTGTGTGGGTAAAGTTGAGAGAATCTACAGCTGTCACCTCTGTGGATGACTGACTCCAAGAATGCGTACTTAGTGCTTCAAATTGGCTAATTGGACTTGTCATTAAAAGACTGGTACCTGAAGGTTAGATGAGAAAGTAGAGAGTAACTCATACTGTGCCTTTTAAAAGTTATTTTAAAAGCATTTTTTAACACAAGTTTCATTTGATTGGCACTAACTTCATATAGTCATAGCATCACTAAGTCTAGTTTTGCTTTACTAATGTAAGTACGATAATGCATTAAAGAAGCTTATGCAGTTTAATGCACCACATAGGAAAGGCCACCTTATTTCTGTCTGGTTTAGTGGCCAGCCTGGCACAAACCGTGGCAGAGCTGACAGAGGGATGGTAGAGGCTGTTTCCATGGGTTTCCATGTTTCCTTGTGGGTACAAGGATTCCCCAGCAAAATCTCAGCGCATGCATAAGCTCTGGTTTACATTCATGCTGGAGTTTATGTATTTCTTCTAAACTTACTAATATTAAACAAAATTTTATTTTTGGTTTCAGTTACTCTTTGCAAAGCTAATGGAAGAGCACAGAGCTTGAGGAGAGAGATGACAGTTATTCATTCCTTTACAACAAATGCATATATTTTCTAGCTGCCTTGGCACTGCGCTTGCTGTCATCTGCTCAAAACCCTTGATGGGTTAGTTCTTTCAAAACTTGAAAAATAACAGACAGAAAAACCTTCGACTAAGCTGGTGTAGCTTTTGGCATAGAGATCTCACTTACTTCTAGAATCTCTGAGTCCACGCTTTGATTGTCTGTGTTCTCTTTATTACCCTTTGACTAATTGAAGTTTGGACTTAATGGAAGCTGACTTAGAGGTCTCTGCTCTTCCTATTTCCAGCCGGGTATTATTTAAGGAGCATTTATGTGGACTGATGTGTTGCAGGTTAGGGAAATCCTTAACTTCTGGAATAACTTTCAGTGTTCTCGATACCTTTGTGCATTTTTATTTATACAAGTGTATATTTACGTGTGTTCCTTAAACAGCATTTAAACCTTTTTTGACAGGTTGAAGAAATTAGAGAAATGGTAGACAATGACTTGGGATTTCAGCAAGCGCCGCTCATGTGTTACTCTAGAACTAAAACTCTTCTTTTTATTTCTAACGACAAAAAAGTTATCGGCTGCTTAATTGCAGAACATATCCAGTGGGTAAGTGATCGAATTGGAGAAAGGCAACTTGTGTCAGTGCTTGGTGACTGTGTTCTTCAGACATTCTGAAACTATAGAATTACCTAAGAGTTTAAGTCTAAACATTTAGGAAATAAGTGTTCTGTGTGTGCCTTTTCCAGAAAGGAGGAGACTTCTGGTGGTAGACCATTCTGGAATGTAGCTCTTGATTTTCGCATAGTTGATGCTGAGCTGGGACGCGTGTCTGGTGCCGTACTTGGCTCAGACCTGCTTGTCTCCAGGCAAAGGCTGGCCTTTTCCTTCCTCTGCTGTTGTAGCTTGGCCCTCCTCTTGCTTGTTGACAGGCTGATTCAGCTCCGTGCCTACCAGAAGTCCAAGGTGTATGGAGAAGTGGCTTTTCTGTAGGACTGAGTTGAATCAGCAAGGGGTCAAACATCTCCACAGTGACCAGAAGCAGAAGGCACAACTTGTGCAGTGGAGAGCAGGTCGAGACATTGTGCTGCCACTTGCAGTACTAAAAACAGATGTCAGACCTTGGTCACGTGTTCTGTGGGTTCCCTGGTAAACTGTGGTGTCTTCTACCATCCCTTGGGAGCAGCCGACAAGAAGCAAAACAATCTTAGTCAAAGTCAGAGAAATTGATGTAAACGCTTTAATACAGGTGGTGGTAGGAATTTGTTGCTGTTACTGTAAATTGGATAAGCTTTAGAGGGTTTTTTGGTTTAATCTTTTATCATCTGTTCCAATTTTGAAACTGTTAAGAGAAATTAAATGTGACACAAATATGCAGTCTTTTTGGTAAGGCATTTTAGCAAGTAAATATGTTTAACTGAAATAAATTACACAAGAATTACTTTGTTCGGTCTTTAGCGATGCTTTCATAAAGTGACAAATATTTTTTACATCACCTGCAGGGCTACAGAGTTATAGAAGAGAAGGTTCCAGAAGTTAGTTCAGAAAATGAAAAAGTTATATTTGAAAGACAGAAAGCGTGGTGCTGTTCCACTTCTCCAGAACCGGCTATCTGTGGGATTAGTCGAATATGGGTGTTCAGCATGATGCGTCGAAAGAAGGTTGCTTCTCGGATGATCGAGTGTCTCAGGTAATATAAAGTTCATTCCTCGGTTATGTGTGTTTTAGCTAAAACTCAGTCCAAGACACTTATTGCTTTGTGTGTCTCAAGCTTGTATTTGGAAGCTGCTGGTGGCACCGGGGATGTAGATTTGAGCACAGCTGACAATTCTGGTATTATGTGGGGTTCAATGACTAAGGCCATTATTCTGCAATAGCTTGTCTTGCACCGAAATCTTTCTGCCAAGTGCAGTTGTAATGCGTCCGCCTCGCAGACCGCCAGTGAGCTGGGGTTAATTCCTCTGAGGTAATGGTGAGGGAAGGAAATGAGACTGTCTTGGGTCAAAGTGTGAGATTACCCAAGTGTTAAGGACCGTGACCTAATCATTGGCTGGACATCCATTCCGGAGAGGTAGACAGGGGCTAAGAACAGACGAGCACACCGAATGATTTGATATAGTCTGCTGGCTTCCAGCTGCATTTTTTTTCTTTACTGAGGTTCAGTGAGATATGAGATATTTTCAATGTCCATGGAGCTTTAGTAGCTAGCAATGAGTGTGTTCAGCTGAACGCTGAGCACTAGGTCCACAACAGGACTTGGAACATCCCGCTACTGTTCAGATAAATGTTAAACGTCTTGAATCTCCAGACCTTAGGTTTCTTCCAGTGATGCTTCCTAGAAGTTTAAGAGCCCGTTCTGAGTAATGCCAAGAACTATCCCAATCTTACTACCCTCAGGTTTGTGCCAGGCACCTGGCTGGCCCCATCCTGTGGGAGTTTGAGGCACAGCTGCTCCTATGCCTGCCAAAAGCACTTGCCCTCTTGGGTGTTTGGAGAGCCCAGCAAAGTCATTCCGCTCTGCAGAACGCGTCTTGCCTGGCTGGTGGAGCAACTCAAAAGTTCTTACTGGATCACATTCTCTCTGAGCTTTCGACTGTAAAGCTGTACTCAGACAAGCACGTTAACTTGATGACTGAGTTTTATTTTTGGCTGATTTTTAATTGCATATTCGGTAGCTTCCTGGAAACCATTTCTAAAGGAAGGATTTCTTCCCCAAAGCACTGCTTGAGCTGCTCCCTGTGCTCTGGTGATAATTTGGCCTTCCATTAGCTCATTGCTAGCTTAGTATAAAACAGGCTCGCCCAAAAGAGCCTTGTGTTTTTCTGGTTGGTTTGTGGAAAGGCCTGATGTCCATCACGGCTGGTGTAAACTTGAGTCCGCCTTGAGATTCTCTCTCCTGTTTCACTTGAGCTTTCTCAGCCAACCTGCAGTCACAAAAATCCGGTCTGACAGTCTTAGGGATCTTGCAGAATCATCTTCCTAAATACACTAAAGACCGGGGAATAAAGCTGGTAATAATTTAAAAAGGATTTTGTTCCTATTGTCTTTTTCTCAAGACTTCATGGAGATGTCCGTATATGATCAAAGTTCATACTTGCTCTGCAAGTGCATTTAAGTTTATTTTATAGGAATGAAAAAACTTAAATTTAATGTGAAGTTCTTCTATTTTCAAGGATAAATGTTACCTGCCCCTTCCCCTGATCAAGGTAATACAGCTGGAGATCAGTTTTTTAAATTTGCACACATCATAGCTGTCCAGAAAAGTACAATGGTATCCCTTGATTCTTTCCCCTTTCTTCAAATAAAACAGACATGGAATAGTTTCATGAAGCTGTTAAGCAAATAGAATCTTCCTTTTCCTATAGTTATTACTGAAAGTGTATCGCTTACGAATTATGCCTTAAGGGTGTGTTCCTAGATGTTCTACGTTAATCCAAGAGGCGCTCTCACCCATTGGCAAATGCGGGCTTTTTTTCAAACCAGGAACTTAAAACTTCTTCGGGTCCTTTCAGGCCCCTCTAGAACCACCCGAACTTCTTTGTAGCTGACGTTTCCATTCCTGGTGACTGTAGTCATAGTCCGGGCAGTCTCTTTTCTATGAAGAAATAGTTGGAATAAGTTCAAACTTTTTCTAAAACTCTGACCTCTTGATGCAGCTCACAAGTACTTGCTCTGTATGAACATTTCTTCTAAAATACTAAAACTGTATAAAAACCCTCCCGGGACAAGCGATTCCCCTCGCCATTTGGAAGGAGGAGATGATAGCTCTCAGAAATACAGCCATCTCCTCCTAATAGAGCTTCTTCCTTTTGAATGTCCGGGACACTTCATTAATGGTTTGTGGCCTGATAACATAAATCTTCTTGCATTATTCCTTGGGTTTTCTCCCTTTAAACAGGAGCAACTTCATATATGGCTCTTACTTAAGTAAAGAAGAAATCGCCTTCTCTGACCCCACTCCGGATGGCAAACTCTTTGCGACGCAGTACTGTGGCACCGGCCAGTTCCTGGTATACAACTTCCTCAACGGACAGCACCAGACTTAACCGCTCCCGAAGGAATTCCCTTTGCAATGGGAGACTTCTGCCAGAACGCCCCGAGCGGGCGCAGACCTTCAGCAGAAGCCAGGGCCATTTTTATTACAGTGAACTCAGGACTGGTAACAACCCCAAGGTTGTACTATTTTATTAAAATTGTAAACAATGCAGTAATAGGCTAACTTTTGTTTTTCTAAAAGAAAGCTATTTTATTAACTTTTACAGAAGTTTGATTGTATTTTATCTAGTTAGTCATGTTTACATGCAGCAGAAAATTGTTCATAGAGGACTCTAAACTAATGCAAAGACTCCTAGTCTCGCTGACGAGCGCGCCCTGAAGTCCTTAACGCGGCGATATACCAGTGCTGCCTGTCGCCTGCCTCCGGCAGCCGCGTCCAGCCGTTCCCGGCTCCGCAGAGGTGACGGCTCCGCTCTCCCGCAGCCAGGCAAGAGGCGTGACGGTGTGGTCGGCGTGGGTGACAACCTCACGGACCTGCCCGCTGGCTTTCCGCGTGCGCTGGTAGGTGTGAGGGAGCCGACTGGGTGTCACCAGCGGCAGAAACCGGTTCTGTCTCTGTCCCCTCCACCCCCCAGCCCAGTTGTAGAGGCAAAGGTGGAACGCGGGCCCCAAGGCCTGGGGTTCCCATCCTTTCCCTTCAAGTGCTGTACTGAGTATGCACCTTTGTTAGGGGACTTCACTTTGATACTCGTCACTCCTTCATAAATCTCTCCTCTTTTCAAGGGTTTGTATGTTGAAAAACTGCTGTGGCCTTTCTTGATCTGTACATAATGTAGATAGATTAAAAATAAAACACTTGATAGCTTTTTTTAAAGTTACTCTGTATTGATACCAAAGTGTGAATGAATCTTTAGTGTGTTTCCTGCTTCCGCAGTGGCTGACGGCAGCACGGGTTTTGATACAGCCACTGTGCATCGGTCCCTTTGGGACAAGGCATTTGCATCACACCCCCCAGGGATCCGCTCCCCAGTAGCTCCAGATCAGTACGGTGAGCCCTGATGCCTCCAGCCTTGACTAATAGCTTAAAACACTAATATAAATGTAAATTTAATTAAAATCTTCCACCTTACAGGTTAATTTTGGAAGCGATGCGCAGTTAGGAGACACTTTGTATTGTGGCATCCTTAACCTTGGCGGCCTAGAGCTAAAGCAAAGAACTCGCTCCGCCTCTGACCTCCTACTCAGAGACCTTGGAAGGGAAGGAGCGGAGCGGGGGCAGCCCTGGGCTGCAGGTGCTGCTCTTGCCAAGCTGCAACTTGGACTTTCCAAAGGGCTTTGGGGTGAAAGTGGTGGGGGTTCACAGGAAATCTAAAAGGGGCTCCTCTCCCCGGGCCTGGAAAACAAGAAGGGCTGAGGTTCTCCTGCTTCTCTGGAGGGCTGGACCAGGCACCACCCAAGTGTGTTTTTCCAAGCATGTTTTTTTCAACTGCTTACACTTCAGGGGGCTAAAAATTGGTATTTACAGCTTGTGTAACACCCCCCCCCGCACAAAGCTGCTCTCCTGCAGCAGGGCCCCCCCCTTAACTCCACAACGCGGACTCGCATTGGCAGTGGGGGGGCGGTGGTCTCAGGGGGAAGCGCTGCCACACATGAAGAGAGAAAGGAGAAGCCCCCTCGCCCTGCCCCCACAAAGCGGCGGTGAGGAGAGAGGCAGTCTGACACGGGAACATCATATATCCAAATTTAATGAAAGCACATTATAAACATACCACAGCCACGACTTCCGACAGCTTCAGTTCATCAACAGTAACGTGAGGTAGACTGACTAGTGAAGCTAAATTCACCAAGTTTTTTTGGTTAAGAAAACTTTACACTAGGAAAGCAACGTTTTTAACCCTCTTCCAAAACTCACAAAAAAAGCAATTACATAAGTTAAGCAAAAAAGCATCTGCATATGATTCTTTAAATCTTAGTTTACATTCAAATTTAACCTGTGAATAGACAAGAACATCTACAGGTAAAATACAACGCTGGCCGGGTTGAATACATTCATAGGAATGGCCTTGACGGTGAGGCTTAAAACCAAAATGGAACGGCAATTAATTTAGATGGCAAGTAATGGTCTCCTTCCCAGGAATTCAGGGGCGGCCAGTTCCCGTGCCCGGGGGGACAGGTCCGTACCCCCAGCGCTGGCTGAGGCGCTGCCGAAACGCCTCGCTTCCACCCAGGAGAGCGTTACGGAACCAGGTTTGCTCTCATTTGGGAAAGGCAGGGAAATAACCCCTGACTTTCTGCCTGCGCTCTCAACCTTCAGGACAATTCCGCACCGCTTCCCCAGTGGGTGAGCGCCTCGGAGCAGGCTCAGCACCTGGAATTTTAAGAACTTAGTGCAAACATCAAATACACAAAGAGAAAGGAAACCATTTTTGGACACGTAATACCCGAAACTTCTACACGGCGCTAAGGCTTGGGGTTGGCCTCAAGCCCTTCCGGCAGAACCAGAACTACTGGAACACATTCAGGCGTGTATCAAAAGCTTCAAGAGGCAACTTTTATATCCCTGCTTCTTCCGAGTGTTACAAGAGATAAGGCAGGTTGTATCTGAAGGAAATTAAAAACTAAATTTACAGAAACGGGTCGTTCAGCTGAAATTTGCTAAATTTACAGCCTCAGAGTTAAGCTACGTTAACACAGACATACGCCACCCATTTTCCTTTAGCCTCTGTTGAATATATTACGCTTCTTTCATCTGTAAACATCTCTTTTCACAAGATTAAAAAAAAAGTTGCTCAATGAACACTACGCATCCAAAAAAACCCCAAAAGATGCGGCTTTGGCAGGTCCTTCTCCAACGAGTCGCGGGTCAAGTATAAAGCCGTGTTACTTTCATTGCTTGGGGTGGGGGGGGGGGCAGTACACTGATATTCCTCAATCGCTTTTAAAAAGACGCTGCATTTTTCGTTTTACTAACGGGGTGACAACATGGGGGAAGATGGTTGTGGGTTTCTTTGTATGGGAACCTCCGAGGGGTAACGCGTGCTAACGGCAGGAGCGGAGCAGAGGACCGCTACGATTTAACCCTGACAACCAAAAGCGGCTGCACCGAGTTCATTCCGGAGCAGCTTCACAAGGATCAGTAAAACGCTGGTAAGTAGAACAATGCGTGACTACCGCTGCAACCACTAATTACAGAAAAAAAACCAGGCTGACAGTGTCAGGTGATGCATTCAACGATCGTTGCCACTGGACAGTCTCTCCTGAGCGTTCCCAGCTCCCTGGGACTTCTCCCCCTGTTACCCCCCTGCAGCCATTGGAAAATACCTTCTGTTTCTCTCCGCCTCGGCCGGGGCAGCGCCGCCTTCCTGCACATTTTTGGGGGGATGTTGCTTCGCAGACGGGCCTGAGGTGACAAGACAGAACCTCAGCTCTGCAGCCAACCGGAGTCGAGTGGAAAGGGCACGGAGAGTAAGCTGCATACGGCCCACCACGAAGGCGTCGGAGGGACAGCAGGACTCGCTTCCGTGCAGACAGGAGGACGGACCACAGGTTTTCGGAACTGATGGGAGTGAGAAGCCGAAGGCGATTTGCCGGCGAGTTGTTCTGGCCTCTGAGTGAGGAGAGAGCGTCTGCCAGAAGCCTTTCGCTTTGTCCCCGGAGTCGAGGAGGAGGTGCCTCGATGGGGTGAAGCAGCGCTGCCAGGAGAACCCGGGCGCACGGGGCCTGCCACGCATTTGCCGGTTTGTTCAGGTTTAAGCAGTAAACTTTGAACACCTGTGGAAATTTTGCCAAAGACAGTTCCAACACGTACACACAGTTACAAACTTTAAACTAACACTGCACAGAGAATGAGACTATTCCTTTTCGTACAAATAGCTACGTTATATTGTAGTTTCAAACCCCTGAGTATTCCTGTACCGCAGTACAGAGCGGAAGAGACACGGTGGGCTCTCCCTCCACATATCTTCAACAAATCCCACGTGCTGGGCCGCGTTTCGTGTCACGCGTTCGAGCGAGCAGCTGCCGGGAGCAGCCTCTTCCTCTCGCTCGGCTGAATATAAAAAGGATTCTTCTTCAAATGACGTCCTCTTCCTAGATCCTGGAAGATCTAGGTTGGCTGGGTGATTAGCGTCGGCGGTTGTGACTGACGGGAAAACTACTGGAATCCAGGATCCTTTAAATCGTAACTGATGTGGTAATTTTATCCCTAGGAATAAAGCCTACTTCAGAAATCCGGGGGGATCCTTCAGAGCAGTCTAGATAAATATTGGTTGCACTTTGCTCCACAGTGATTGTACTTTTATTTTTTAAAAAAAGTTCTTTTTTTTTTTTTCTTTGTTAGCGATGTCTCAGCAAAGCTTATATATGGCGTCCGGTTAGGAAATAGAGTGGTTTGTCATCACTACTGTTAGCAGTTTGAAACTCATCCCGAAGTCGGAATTGCCACTCATCCTCCAGCTCCAACCGGACTATTGTCTGCCGTAACGAGCTTCTGTCTTGACATATGATGCAGAGGGTGGCACCTTCAATTGAAAAGCAGGTTAGGTTCTCAGGGTACAATTAACAACTCGCATTTCCTTCATTCATTTTCCTAAGGTATTTTAAAGAAATCTCTGCTGCCGAGTAGGAAAACAGAGTATTAGGAGGGGTCTATCAACAACGGGCCAGCCCAGGCCCCTGTCTGCGGGACAGCAGGGACAGGCTGGTGTGGGGGCTGCTCTCAATGGCAGGACGTCACTCCCTGACTGGTTTTAGCACGTCCCTTCTAACCCGAACCGTTCCATCATTCTATCATCAGCCCTTACAGAGAGAACATTAACTTGAACCCAAGATCCTTAAATCTCTACTGATAATTACGCCAAAAGAATAAAGCCTACTTTTTAAATTATTTTTTTCCCCCCATCACCATCCTCGCTCAGCGGGAGAGGGGAATGCCTCAGTCACCACAAATGCACTGGAGCTCTGTAACGCTCTTTAGCATTACTGCGTGCAGATGGCAATTTGCCATTTGTTAGTATTAAGATAAAATGATGAAGAAAGATTTTGAGACGAGGTTCATAAAGTTCTGGTGGGGGCAGACCCCATCGTCCTCCAGTTCAGAGCTGCCCCAATCTACAGGACTGAATATTTATCGCCATCACAAAGTACTAGAGCAGAATTTCTCGTCTTCCTCAGTCACACCTACGCTCTGCACTCTCAAAATGCTGACTGCACGATTCACTGGCTGATTTCCATGTATCCTTGTTTTTCTGCAGCACTTTCCATTTGGTGTCACTTTAAAATAATGTAATGAATGGAATTTATCAAAGCTTAGCAAAGGATTGGTTACTTGCACTTTTTACCGGCAGGAAAACAAGTTTTATACACTCCCAAAAGCAGCACTCCATCTATTTCTTTTGAAAACGATGGCAGCTCTAACTGTAAAAATAACGGAGCTGTTTAATGAAGCTGGTTATTCCTCGACCTTTCCCTTTCCCTCCGTGCTATTACGTGGCAGGAAAGCACGCGGGGTGCCCAGCAGAGCAATGCAATTACCTTTCAGAAACCTGAAGCGCTTGAGAAGGTCTGCGCCAACGAAGGAGTCGCAGAGATAGAGCAGAAGCCCGCTGAAGAACACCCCTTCGCAGTTGACGTTGACTGAGTGCGGGCGGGAGCTGATATAGCACAGAGCCACCTGGAACGGAAGGGGAAAAGAAAGGAAGGGCTTCTGCATCAGGAAATGCTTCAGTAAGACTTTGAGTGGAATGGAAAATAAACTTAGTGGTAACTGGTGAGTCAGCTGGTGCTGGCAAAAATACAATCCAGCAAGAAAGCAGTACTGAGACTCCCCCTAGGAAAGAACACCAGGACAAACTTCCAGATTCAGATTTGGTCACCATGTCTGTAACAGGTTATTTCAGGGCTCTCCGTAATTCAGTTTGATTTTCTGCTTCGCTGTGAATTACCTGCTTGTAATGACTGTTAAGATTATTTAGGTTGTTCTAATAAGGGTACGTTTGTCAAACACAGGAAGCAATTCCATGAGTACAGAAACTGCTGCAGCTTGAACTCTGTGCTGGCGCATCCTCTTCTCTTGCTGACCACAAGCATCAACTCAGTGGCTCCCAGCACCAGGGCTCTCCTGCGTTTCAGTGCCACGATGGCCGTTCTGTGTCAAAGGGTTTCTTCTCTATTTTGCCACGGAACTCCATAAAATTTGTCAGAACAAAACCCTTGTTAGACTTTCACCCTGCTTCAGACACAGTTCAAAGCGACCAATAGGTTCAAAAATCCTGATCTCCCTACCTACAGGCATCTAAGACGTACTTGCAAAAACCTAGTTCCCCGAGAAACCGAGGTTCATAAAAAGGAAAGCATCTAAAAGGAGAGCTGCATTACAAAGGATGAGCTTTGTCCGTCAGTGAAGCAAGCCACCAGACAAGGGTCCTACCAGAAACTCTCTCGGCCAAAGCACATTTGTTGCAAGGACAAATCAAACACGTAATAAAAAGCTGTATGGTAGGACAGTGATCTAAAAAAACTTCATGGATAGTTTTTGTACAGACTACACAGCACAGCCAGTTCCGTCAAGAATGGCATCGCTTTCGTGGTTTTGCTTCATATGAACTATTAGTTCAGACAGACAGGCCCAATTCCTTTGCAAATCGCATCAGCCCATCACAGAACTCTGGTCTCCACCCCCACCAGCCAGCTAGGACGCTTTACCACCAGCTCCTCCAGTCGAGTTGGTTCTTTATCTCCAACAGCTACCCTTGATGCTGAGGGTTCATAAAGGAAGGGGGTTTCAACAGGAGAAAGATGTGGAAGTAAAGATTTGTGTTTACTCGTCCCCATTATCCCTGCAAATATTTTGTACCTCGAGCCCGATGTTCAGGTAGCAGTCAATGGCCAGTACTGGGTTCTTGAAGTTATGAATGGCCTTCGGGAAGAGTTTGTACGTCGCATGTTGAAGGAATTTCTCCAGGAGGAACTGAGATGGAGCTGCCAACAACGTATGCTCACTGTCAGGGGCGCAGACGTACTGAAGAGGCATTATTGGTGCCAGGCTGTCCGAAACCTGCAATGAAACCAAGGGGAGCCCCTTTTAATCCACCTACTCTGTGTATCTGATCTGCAGGAGTTCCTCTTGCTGGGGAGGGGATCACCACGACAGGGCAGGAAGAGAGAGAAATCTGGGGGAAAGAATCAAAAACCCCCGCTCGATTTTGAAAATCGAATGAATCAAATTCATTTGAAATAAATGAATTACTTCTTCTGTGGTTGCTAAGGACTTTAGTGGATATCTGCTTGCCTAAGGAAGGGACGTAAAATAGGGAGGTCAAATTGTCACAACGCCCTTAACCTTGCCTTACTCCTGGACGGTTTTCTCATAGGCCAGTCCATCACCACAGATTCCACTGCAACCACAAGAAAAGGAAAATTCAGCAAATGACCTCCCCAAACACTCAAATCCAGGGTCTAGTCAGTCAAATCTGAAATATGGAGGTGACTGTTTTTTTTAAAAGAGGGATGCTATGAGATGTATTTAAAACCACCAAGGTCACAAACTGTAAGATTCCGAGATTAAAACTAACCCTTTGAAATACACCTCCATTTAAAGCCGGCAGAGGCGAAACATACTCTGTATAAAATATTTGATATCCCCACACCAGTTTTATAAATACTTGGATTTCCTGGCTGGATTTCAGAAGGTTCCAATTTTCAGTGCCTTTCCTCAGGTCTCTTTTTGTCAGGAAGCGCAAAGACTCAAAGTCACCACGAACCAGCGAACGCTGGGAACTAGTGGCTGTGCTAAAATTTTAAAAACCGGGTCCAGTACAACTCGCCTGCTTTCGATCAGAGTGTATGTCTGCAAATCCTTCCTCCGTCAGAGATACCACTGAACAGCTGGACCAAAATCTTTCCAAACACAGTCCATTTTCTAATAAATTATGGGGATTTTGGTTAGTAACTCGTAATTAGCAAAATATTTATTATTTCCTATTTCTGATGTGGCTGCCCTAACACAGAGTAGGCCATGAATGTCAGGTGACAAATAAGCACAAAATAAATCTAAAAGGCTAGAGAATTCATTATCTCCAGGGAAAACAGGTCCCGATTTTACCCTTCACGTATGACGGCGCGTACATCCACACTTACCATGATTTTTGGCTTCACGACAAAGTCCTTTTGTCCTCCAACCTGAATATGCTTCTTCATGACACTGAAGTTGTTGAAGCGGCAGATAAGCAGGCCACTGCTGTTCGTCCGCAGATTAAAATCTACATCTTCACAAAAATACCTGGACATTAAACACAAGATCACTAAACCAGCCGCGTGGCTGCCGTGCGCGTGAGCAAGCATTCACACAACACAGCCGCTGCTGCAATGAACTGGAACGGGCTCAGCAGAGGTTTTTGGAGACCATCCGATACGGTGCCTAAACAAATTCTCTACAGAGCTCTGAAGACTCATTCCTTCAATGTGCTCCCGGTGTAGGAAAGTGACTGCTGGCCATCTTAAGACCAAACAAGTCTTCACTTTTCAATGCGCCTGTTTCCTTCTTGCCCACAGCAGGTCTGGCTAGTCCTCTCACGTCCTGCCTTTAGTCATTTCTTCCCCACGCTTTCCTTTCTTTTCTTCTTTTTACTTCTTTTTTTATATATACATTGTAGAACTGACAGAAGCTCTGCAGTGACCAACCTCCATTTCTGAACAAGCCAGCTCTATATGGCGTATTTTTTGATTAAGTGGAATTGGGATAAATGTGGCTTTGACAAATATCTGGCTAGGGGAGACAAAGCAGCCGAGAAGTAATGTTTATCCTGCGCTATTTATGATGTAATTGCTCACTTCTGTGGGCTGATTCCAGTCTCGTGATTCAGCCATCCAGAGAATGTGAAATCAAGACCTCTGGAAGCCACACCAGACCTCGGCTTGCACTGACGGGCTACGATTCCTCACGCAAACATACAAGATCCCCAAAAACAGCAGTAGGAGACCACAGTGAGATGCCCCAAGGCCAGGTGTGTGGCTAGCAGAAACAGGGTTTATTCTAAACTCACTCGGGCGGAGAACTGGATATTGCTTCAGTCTACAGGTAAAGCCCCATGATAACAGTGCTTTATTGCAAATGCTTTAAGATGGAGTTAGGCGAGGAGGAGGGGAAAAAAAAGAAGGAAACAGTAGAAAGTTATTTATGCATCTGTTTTTAATGCAAAGCCAAGTGGCAATAGGGAGGATAGCTGACTCTGAAGGAAATACAAGGAATCCCTCCTCATAGCATTTGACGTACCAATGGCTCAGCCATTACCTACACTCTTGTTCTTAGTCATGCAAGAGGCTCCTGCCTCTTACAGAGGCACTCTGGAGGCTCCACACTCTTCCTCTCAGTGATGTAACTTACATTTTTGGTCTTGCGGTTACTTATTTCTCCTGAAGTTTCTTGGGTTTCCCCTGCCTTTTCAGTCCTTTGTAGCCCTCCCTTACTTTTGCCTTGCAGTCTGTCTCTCCCACTTCTTTTGGCTGATGGTGAGTTTATTTTGATGCCTTATACGTTCAGATGCAATAGATATCACTCTGTGTTGTATTTTTGTGATTTTGTGCTCATTACCTTAGGCAGGATCTTTCTATTTATCTTGACAGAATTTAGAAACATGGTGACAAGATTCTTATCGTGACAGCATATTATTTTACCACACACACATATATATATGTTGCCTACCTGTTTAGATCATATTGCACATTCTGGGTCAGGTCTATGTTGAGAAGTATAAAATCATGCACGTGGCACCTGGAGAAGGGAGCCTTTGCTTTCCTGGCATTCAGCTTGCTGTTCCATTTCTGAACACCCAGGATTGCATAATGAACAATTTTGGGGGTGGCTTCAATGTGTTGAAGGACACTCTTCAGAGACACGTTCTTGCTGGAACCCCCAGGCTCCAGAGACTGGCTGCAAAACATGAGCATGGACAACATACAAACATAGCTTATTGTTTTTATATAACATACACTATATATATACACATATGTGTATGCAAAGGCCCAAGAAATCCCATTAACAATTGAGAGTGTTTAGGTGCTGTAAAAACCTACACATAAACACAGACTTTTTAAACCATAGCCAGCTAATCTTATCCCATCAATTTAGTTATTATAAGTAAAAAGGCCTTTCAGCAGAATAAGGTCTTACACAGCGATTTGGAAAGGGAAAAGGAATCTCCTTGCACGCTATTTCTGGAAGGTAATTTTCTGCGTAATGGACAGCATAAGTGCTGAGAAGGGCAAGAGCTTAATGTCTTCTAAAAAGTTAAAGTTCCCAAAATAAACTGTTTTCATTGAGAAACATAAATTGAATCAAAACAAATCAGAGAAGTAACATACTGAGAAATCACTCAATAGTTTAAGAGTGGCTTTAGGCAACGAAGAAGCACAAGCAGAGGATTGTTGATGGTACTGACTGTGGGACGCAGCTGTAAGGGTAAGAGCCAGGTAGAAGTGCTCAACAGCAGGAGGTTGGATGTTGGTGGTCAACAGGACAAATCTGCAGCCTGCCTACTGATCTCAGTGAAAGAGCCGATTTTTTGCATTTTAGACAATATATCTCGCATCCAAGTGTACAGTTCCTGGGCTATCTGAATAATAATTGAGTGACTAATTACCTCTACGAGGCCCTTTGGACAGGCAGCCTGGTGTTACTACACCAAAGCACTGCTGAAAGCTACTTTTGCTTAGCAATATTTTGAGCGCGTTACCAGCATCTGCAGGGCCCAACTTTGCCAGTTGTCTGCTCCTTCATACCCTGTCAGATGCGAGAGAGGAGCTTAAGCCACAAGTGTGCTGCTGCCTGTGCTGGATCAAGGACCCCAGTGCTGGGTGGTTACTTACCTCGACGCTTCGTGGACACTGTGCATGTTCCACAAGACGCAGGAGTCATCCATGACCACGATGAATGGCCACACACACTGGCGTTTGACTCCCAGTTCCTCCAAGCGGTTTCGTTCCAGTTCTAGATTGTGGTAGGAAAGTTCCTTAATAAGAAACCTGGCAGCACCTGAGATCGTACCATAAAGAAGACACACAAAGATCTTGATTAGACTTTATCGCTCTCTCCTTCCAGAGAGAGGTTATATGAACATCTGCAGTCATTACCCTTTATGAACTTAGTTCTCATAACATAACGAAATTATTACGCGCATTTTTCTGCATGAGTAAATCTAAAAGGCAGGTACCAAGAAGACCGCACCTTTTAAGAGACTCTGCAGAACATGATTTTGTGGGAATTCATAAACTTGAACCAAGAAGGGGCTGAGATTCTAAAACTGAAACTACTTAAAACTTCTTGCAGGAAAAACTAAGCATTCATGAAAATGAAGTCCAAAGTTCAAGTCCCCAGTGTTCAGCTGCAGTTAATCTTTAGCTTCAGCTAACTAAAAAAGCTGCAACCAAAAAATGATGAGTAAAATGCCTAGAATGAACGTCCACACAACGGGGCTGAGTAAAATGAGTGAATATGGCCTGTAAAACATCATATTTTAAACCTAGGAGTTTGTGAACAATACAAACATATAGTCCACATCTCCAACAGCAGTTCTCATACAGCACTGTATTTTGCACAGACATTGCTGCTATTATCACAGCACGAATGTGAAGAGCTGTTGCAATGTCTCCTTCAACTTGATCCACGTTGTGCAACATCGATTTTGATATCTTCATGGCAACGCATCGATAGTGTTTCTTACCAGCGCCAGCGTTATTGAACATGCCTGGCAGAACAAGCATGATGTGGTTGGGCCAGTATTTACGGTAGAGCGGCATTTCGTACTCCTTGACAACAAGAAGGTGAAGGTGGCTGATGCCTTCCATGGCATGGTAGAGGTTCAAGAGGCCATGTTCATGACGTCCACTTGATGGAGTGAAGATAGGACTCTTGACTGCATTCAAATTCTGCTAGAACCAGAGATATTTTGCCGCCATTAGGTTATTCCAGATACAGATTTTTATTTATTTATTCTTTATACTGGATTTTTAAGATCATTGATCATTGCAACACATATGAACTGGAAACTAGGAATGCAAAAAGGGATGATTGTCCTCAAAAACTCCAGTTCTAAGGACATTCAGGCAAGAATTATGCAAAGGACTTTAAACAAACCAAAAAAAACCCAGAACCCCCTGCTCAGCTAACCACCATTAATTTGCAAAGATATCTTAAGCTGACTGCATTCAGCATACGTAGGCAGCAGATGGATAAGAGCAGCACACGCACCTTGTCAGAAACGAGTGGGAGACGCATGCTTTCTAGATGTTTTCCCTGCTTGCTGAAGACAAAATGGTTCTCTTTGGACTTGGGGATTATAAAATGCAGTTGAACCTCTTCTCCTAGCATCGAGGATGAAAACGTGAATGCATGCAGAGTGGAGTCAGATATCTGTATGCAACAAAAAAAGTGGAAGAAAGATTTGCAAGCAGGTAACACAAAGAGTATAAGGCAACCTGTTCTTACACTCATGATACTGGAAGCCATCAGAGAAGAACACCCAAGACATTCTCTTTCAGTAACTGAAGATAACTCTGTTATATTCTCATTTTCCTCTACCAAAAGCCTCATTACTTAACCATGTAACAGGCTTTGCTATTAAAACAATCAGCTTTCTGTACCAGTAATGATCTTCGTCCAAACTGGACTCTTCTGAAGTCCATTTGAGCTGGAAATTATTTATAAATATTTACAAGGAGAAGTGAGAAATACATATACTAGGTAACAAACTGTCCAAATAAATTTTCCTGAAAGATTCAAAGAGCAGCGTAGCGTCTGGGTGTCCCTCCACAGCAGAACGCACTGCCATTCAACACCTCAGCAGCAGCATGGCTGCATTAGTATGGTATTTTTCCTGTGGCAATACTCTTCTAAGGTAACAAAAGCAGACCACACCACTAACAAGGCTACGAAGAATTTGTGTGAGCTGAAGTTTGCACAGTGCTTCACTGAACCGTGTAAATGTATACAAATTGCCTATGTATCTGATAAGATTTCACCCTACAGAAGCATCTGTCTTACTACAAGGTCAAATCATGTACTCTTAGCAGTCATCTTTCTATAATCTTTACTAAATAATTGAAATAATTAGCTTAATTAAAGATGAAAATTGAAAGGGGCTTTATTTAGGCTGTGTTGAAGCACTGAAGAATCTCTCTCCCTTCATAATGCCTGCTACCCAGTGACTCCCCTTTGGATGTCTAACTTCTCTGAGTTTAATTATAATTCTATACACACAACTCACACATAAAAGCAGATATCTATAGTTATTACTGGTAGTTATATTTGACCACATGTACAAAGAGGAGTGGCGGGAACAACAGATGTCCTTTGGGAGAATTTGCGTGTGTCAACATAGTCAATAAAGCAGGAGTTTTAAATCAGACCCGTTGGTGCTGCTCCGAGGTAACTGATATTGTACATTGCCAGGTCAGTGTGTCTACACTGTGTCAGGTTAATAGCAAGCTGTTGGAAAAGTTTAGCAAGCAAGGAAAGAATGGTTTGAGATAAGAAACCTCCAAGTAAACTATGGGTGGTGGTTAAGAAATAACATCTGAGTTGTTAACCAGGAATAATTTTACCTGACAGGCTCCTGTGAGCATAACTGTTTGGTTTAGAGATCAAAAGTTTTTTAACTAAACAGCTTTAAATGACCATTTTTGTCTAGTGACTCATAAGCTACTGCTGAGAAGCATACACAGTTATATACAAAGGGAGGAAGAAGTAGGCCTTCCCGTCTCCCATCACAGGTGTGGATGGCTGGCATTTACTCAAGTATCTCTCAGTTTTACAGTCCTCTCCCCTACAAACCCTCTGGGCAGGCTGAATAACGCTTTGGCTGGAGACAGCTAGTCACAACATTCACCCTTTGGCAGAGGCAGCAGGAGAGGAGAACTGCTCGTGCAGAACGCAGCAGACACAGTTGATGCTCCGAGGTCTGTAGCTCAGTATCTCCCCTGAGAATGGAAGAATTAAACAATTCCATCTCAGGGAAGGTGAAAGCCTAAGTCTGAGGCCAGAGTGGTATGCCTGGAGAGACCACAATAAAAATCAAGGATGCAGTTTACCCTCGGACCTTGACACCAACCTGTGCGGCAGGATTAATGTCCATATACTGATGGCACTGCTCACAGTGATGGAACGTATTGTAAGCTGCATATTTAGTCAACATCATGGACACAGTCTCCCTTTTCTTTGGTTCCTCTGATTTTGTTTCTTTGCTTGTTTCTATGCACAAAGAAAACAGAAATTTTATCAATACTGTGATCCCAGTAACAATTTGATGAATACTAGAAATTTTATGAATACTCTGATCTCAATAAAGAACACAACAAATCAAATCCAATAGAACATGATTCTTTGTAGGAAAGGAATCCTAAAAAACTCTACTTACCTTGTTTCACCCTTGACAGTTGTTCAGTGTATACGGGACTTATAGTTCTGTACTTGGGGTCATGTACATTAAGGTCAAAAGACATTTTGCTGAAGATCTCAATATCCGGCCAGTGGTCATTGCTGGACTGAGTAATTTCACTGTTTTCTGTATGATCTGCAACAACACACTTTGGGTAAGCAGTATCAGATACCCACTGAATGGTGTTTACATGATATTTGCTAATTTACAATTGCACAGGAACTCACACACACACACACAGACATCTTTGAACATCCTAAATATTACCAAAATTGCAATTAGAATGCACACAAAGCCATTTCAAAGAAATGGCAGTTCCTTGGAAACTGCATGCAGGCACAGGAGGCTCATAGGTATCTCTGCTTTGCTCTTCATCAAGCTGCCGAGGTGTAATTCACTCTAAGCATAAAATGCTCAAATGAATGGTCCTATCTGTGCAGAAGATACAGCTGTAGTCTCGAGTCTCTCTGGTGGAAATGAGGAGCACTGGGTAAACAGGAAGGAAAAGTATCCAAAGGCAGAAGGATGAAATTAAGGAGAAAGAAGTTGTATAACTTTATGAGCTATTAGTTGGTGGTACATGATAAAGGCAGTGAAAGACACATCCCTGTTAGAGAATGGGATGTGGCCAGCAAGGACCAACTGGAACTTCTCTGCTTTGATCCAAAAGAGGTAAGTCTAAAGTAGAAAATCAAGTGTAAGTAAATGGGAACATTAGAAAGCACTGGCCAAAGAAAACAACCTTGGACGGCAGCTTGAACATGAGTCAATTCAGTTTAAAATGAGATGGAAGAACACAAAAAAGTAGGTGTGTAACTGAGGTTACTGATTGTAGAAAAGCAAATTCAGATGAAACAAAGGTTGGGTCTACAGACAAGGACATGCTCACCCTACCCTGACTGACCCAATAGGACGTGAGCCAGCAGCAGCTTAGAAGCCATTAACCTCGCTGGCACTGTGTTATGCTCAAATTAACACACGTCGCTGGTCAGGTGAGGTATATTAGTTTGTGCATACAAACAAATCCTGAGACATACAGACAAATCCTGAGAAAGCTCATTCTGTAAGTCAGCTGGGCTGAGAAAACCAGGAACTCGCCTACGAGTGAGACTTGGACTTCTTGAAATTGCAGTTGCCAGCCAACCAGTATACCAGCATACCAAGCAAGACAAACACAAGAGGAGGAAGGGACTACGTCAAAAACGACCCTAAGAATAAAAAAAGTCCAAGAGGAATGGAAAAAGCTCACCAGTGAATGAAGTTTTGTCTTAAATGTCAGCATATGTGAGATAAAATAAGCTTTGCCAAATGTCAAGCTGAGGTAGACCTCAGAAAAGTGCATGAAAACAAATAATTTTATTTGTTATAGCACCTCAACTATACAAATTAAAATATTTTTTTAATTCTCTTTTTACTTTGACAATTACATTTTCAAGGGAATAAAAGGTTTACTATAAGCCAAGATGGAAACAAAACTCAAAAAGCTTGATACACGCTCAAAACAGAGAGAAAGAATAAACTCTGTGCCAGTTTTCTGAACAAAGAGGTATATGAAATTGGGCAGGAGCCTCATTTCAATGCAAGCACAGGCATGTATTATCACTGTTTAAGAGGAGATACAGTAATCTACGGAGCTCTGGGTCCATTACTTTGACATTAGTAATATTCAAAACTTGAAGAGGGTGAATGAAAAAATTAAAGATGTTGAAGTAAATGAAAAATTTAATAAAATGCAATTAAATAAAATTTCTTTGACCAAAGAAATCCTGTGTTACTTTCATTATACAGCTATGATATATCCATTTCTGTGAACGCAGGAAATGCAACGCATCTTATCCTTCTGAACTTAAGTATTTGATACGATACTATATGACAAATTATTAATACAGCTGAAGAAAATGGGGGTAGTGAATGGTCTGTAAATTGAACAAGTTGATTAAACAGAAGATGGCAGCATGTAACGTCATAAGCCTTAAGGCAGATGAAGATTACCAGTGAAGTTAAAAGATCAGCAGGGGGGCATACTATTGAATATTTTCACTAATAACACAAACTCAAAAAAATTGGCTTAAGTTTGCTGGTGGCACACTATAAGAGTCATTGTCAATATGGAGAAGGATCAACCAAGAAAGAATTCAGTGCCCTCAAAAACTGTAACAACGGAAGCTGAGCGATATTTAACAGAAGAAAAACCCAAGTCATACGAACAATCAAGGACTAATAACAAGCATTTTTGCAGCAGGTTGGGAGCACCTCAGTGGAAAAAGACTTGAGTTGCAGAGGAACCCACAAGTACAAGGTACAAATCAGTGCCAGTGAAATGGCAGAATGGAAAAAGACCAGCGCAATCACAGGCTTCATCAGTCACGGGGCTCTCAGTGGAGACAGAGGACAGTGGGGAGATGAGCCGTTGTACGCTGGGTTGGTTAAACATCCTGCAGAATACCAAATTCAGTTCCTGTCACCCATGTACCAGATGGATAAACTGAAAACAGATGTGCAGGCAAGAGCTATTAAACCGATAAGGAGAATAAAGAGCCTGCCATTCGTCAGGATCCTGTAAGAAGATGCGGGCTACCAACTGAATGCTGAGAGGGGCAAGATCACTGCCTGACTACACCATAGAAGCAAACACCAGAGAAGAGAAAAAATATTTTAATTTAAATTAATATTTTCTTTGGTCTCAAAAAGTATGTTTGTAATTGTGACTGGAACATCTTTGAGTTGGAGAATAAAATCATCTTTTCAGTCATCAGAACACTAGGGCTCTAGGAAAGCATTCTAATAGAAATAGTGGGAGCAAAAAAGCCACAACCAATCAAAAACCCCAAACAAACCCAAACCGCTCTTCTGATGGAGTTCCACGCATTCCTGGCAGGGGTGTGACACGTTTCTGTGATCACAAGAGGCCAGATGGCATGACGCAGAACTTCTCTTACATTTTGATGTTTCATCCTAAGTTTCTGGGGTACTTGAGCTCAAATAATGAAAAAACAAGTCCCCAAAGCTCCAAATCAAAGGAAAATACTTTTTTTTTTTTAAATACAAATTAATAGCACTTACTGAGCAGAAATATAAATTAGTCTTTTCAAAGGTTTGACGACAACTAAATTTTCAGGATGCCAGTCTAACGGTTGTGAGTTTTATGCACCACAGAGTTATCTTCATTAAAAAAACCAACACAGTTATGTGAAGAACATTCTGAAGAGGACTAATTTTTAAAAAAGTTTGTGCATCTCAAGGCAAAGTCCTGTCACAGCAATTAACAGATCTGCGAGATCTGACAAATGAGCGCAAATCCAAAGAGGCTCCCCCTCCCTGTTTTCCTTAGCATAAGATCTGTAAACTGCAGACAGAAGACAGTCTTACTGAAAATCGGTATCTAATTTATAATTATTCACAAATAACAGTGATGTTTTGGCCAGAAACACAGTGTTCTTAAACGTCTCGTCTGCTTAAAAGCAGACAGTGCTTAAAAACCAGCAAGGAGAGATAACATGGGCAGATGTTGCCCATTTACAGTTATGCGTTCACTTTCATTTTAGTGTTATCCAAACATATAAATCCAAAATACATGTAATAGTTCTCAGATAAACCCAATACAGAATTTACATTTTTATTAATCTATATTTAAATATATGCAGACACCCACAGTAAGTCTAGCTACACACTAAGGGACTGGACGAGTAGTAGGTATAATTTATGGCCTTCCCGTGAGCCTAAAAATTTGTCACTGCTGAATAATACATAACAGAGGCTCTTTATGATGCATATTAACAATGACTATTAAATACTTACTGGCATTAATCTCTTCTTCATCATACACATCTACTTCCAGCAATCGGATCAGCATGCGGAAGAGAATCCTTAGGAACTGCAAGTATGAGCCAGTCTTTCCCACCTGAGCCAGAGATGGAAAAAAAGTCCAAATGCCAACTCAGACTAATATGAAGGAAGGATACATTTCAAATAAAAGCCTTTGGGCTTATCTCTGTTATTTTGCCATTATAGTTCTGCCCGAAACCATAACAAGATGTAGCATTCCCCATTATGCTGAACGGTATTAAAAAAGTTGACCTGTGAGCAAAATCTGGCTGACAGCCTGTATGACTTTTGTACTGCAGGGAGATTGTCACTGATTAACTCCTTCTCTACTGATACAGTCACGGCAATTTTACGCCCAGTGCCATCCACGCGTATTTCACTTAGGCCAAAACATGACACATACAACCATCATCCTTCCTCTCCCTACCGCTTCCTGCACGGACTTAACCTTAAAATTTGTTCTCAGAACACATGACCGTGTGCAACCTTGCAGGGGGCCTTTACAATACAATCTGCAGTCCTTGCCATCGGTCCTCTCATCCTGCTAATAAGGCAAGAGGGAGGAACTGTTCTCTTACTTGCGGTGGTCCTGTCAAAAGCAGCCGCCTGGGGTGAAAACTCCTCGAGCCAGACGCCTCACCCTGGTGGCTGAAGTCGGCGTGGTGCTGCCGAGCTGTCGTCCACTGCCTGTAGTAGAGAGACTGCTCTTCACTGTTCATGTCCTTGTGAAGCAGAGGCCTCAGAGAGCTCAGCCACGACACGTCAGCATGAGGCAGGAGGGAAGAGGAGGAAGGCAAATTCCCACTTTTCTGCGAGCTCAGGAGACAGTAGGCAGCTTTTGACAGGATGACGATGCGTGGCAGCGCTGCACGGAGCGCCTTGCTGTCTTTGGCTGAATGGGCAGGCCACCGAAATGTCTGGGAGACAGAAGACAGCGATGAGAGTTTCAAAGTGGTGCTGCTCGCCATCTGGTTACCCAGGGAGTCGCATTCTTGTTTCAGGGTCTCTCCGGCTGTGAAACTGGGGTAAGTTCCCTCATCTACTGAGCTGTGTGCCACAGTCTGAAAGTTAAGTGACGGTGCTTGCTTCTGAGACTTGTCTGCAGCACTGGAGGAGCTCACGCCATTGTCAGCCAGGGAACCTGGGGAAACAAAGAGCGGTCAATGAGCAGATACTGGCCAACATAACAAAATTATGAACTCATTTGATCTACAGGACAATCCTAACGTACAAATACTTCTGTTCAATGAGTGCTGCTGTGGCTTAGGTCAGTGTTTCACCATTTAAAAAGAAATCATTGACATCCATCTGTCCCTCTTGCTGGAGAGGCAACGGCCTTCTGCTAGGTTTCAGAGTCCGAGTCCTGATCCCAATCTCTGTTAACTATCATTTCCCATCTGGGATTTGGAATTTGATGGTATGACCTTCTGAAATGTAAGTATAATACACCACTGTATACATAGATCAATTTGACCTTCTTTTCTGTGGAGAACAGAGCATTCATTTCACTGCAACTTTAATGTGAACTGGCCTATGCTCCCTCCTCCATACCAGTCAGGTTTAGTTGGTGTATGGCAAAGGTCCAGTTCAGCTCTCTTAATACCTCAAACTCATAGGGAAATGAAAGGAAGGAACCAGAGCTGCCTGAGGAATGCAAGGAAGGGAAGACCTGGTGGGAGATGATGCTCCATTGATGCCTGAAGAGGTAGGACAAGATGCAGCCATTCTGTTGGTGTTCAGCAAGGAGGCAAATATCCATCCTCACCCACAGCTACCCCTGTAGTTGGAGTATTTTCTTATTCCTAAAATTTTATTCCAATAATATTTTTAAAATCTTTCAGGATCCATCAGTTGAAAGAAATTAGCAACAAATGTGAAATATATGTTTAAAAATAAAATTCACAAGGGACCCTTAGCTATAGCATCCTCCCACTGCAACACCATCCCCTTTTAGCTGTACACAGGAAAATTGCTCACTGTGGAAAGAATCTGCTACTAACATTTCATTGCCTAGCTTGCAGCAGGATACAGCTAAGCAACCCACGTTTGACTAAACATCTCAATGTTTGCATTCAAATTCCAATGAAGTAGGAACGAAGACTTGTTTTTCAGATCAACAGCAGAGTAACTGACCTGAGGTTCCAGTGACAGTGCTACTATTACTCTGTGGTCGGTCCAAGTCTATCAACAGCTCATCAGAGTCATTTTCGCTACCATTAGCCTTCTCATGCTCCTTCTCACTAAGGTCAAGAGCTACAATAGGCCCTCGAATTGCCTCCTTGGAGACGTAGCAGCATGCCAGGCCTACTTCTTGCTCTAATGCAGTCCGGGTTAAGTAGCTTGAGTCAATTAGTCGAAGATCACAGTATTTCAATGACCTAGAAAACCCAACCCAAGAAAATAGAAAGTTTTGCTTTCTTTGACTTTGAAGAATACTCCCTATCTTTAATTGCTTATTAAATTTTCATGAACAATTTTATTACCCAGTAAAAAATAAAATTATTTTTAAATATTCAGCACATAAGTTATTCTCCTTGGTACTTTGCACAGACATTCATTGACTTACACAGCCCAGTAGTACTACTTTTCACAAACCACACTTACAAAAATTTTAAACTGTTCCCACAAAAAGTCTAAAATACAATTTTTTTTAATAAAAAAAATAGCCAGATGGTATCAAACCACTTATCCACCCTCCAACTTATCTAAACATGTTAAAAGAACAACCATATTGCAAGAGTAACAACAGCACCTGGGAAAAGTTTCCCCTAAAGGGTCCTTGCCGGTTAGAATAACAATGCAAGGCAGGCCTTCCAAATCCTGATAGGTACGAGGGATCCAGTCGTCCTGCTCATTACCCCTCCAAGCCTGTGAACAGAGAAACTTCCAGTCACATTTAAATGATACCTTCTAAACCTTCACCTGTTTTTTTTTTTCAGTTCCTGCTCTTTTCTTTGTATATAGAGTTTGCTTAGCCAACAGCCAACAGGAAGGAGATCTTAGGTATAGGCATGCATTTTTTTCTGGAGCGAAGTGTTAGCCAAGCATTAAACGAGCAGAAAAAGGATGCACAGCATAGGTTACTTGGTGCTGGAAACATACACCTGGTGTGATATTAGTGTGGTCTGTCAGAGAAAAATGCAATTGATGCCTTCAAGTTCAAGCTGACACAGATAGAAGTTCTTTGAAATTAATGTAAAGCTAAAGTAAGACTTTCAAGTGGAGTATGAAAATGATTCCATGATCCTCAAATAGGCTGGTAGTGTCAGTCCCACGTCCTTACACCCTTCAGGTCCTTTCGTTCAGCAGATCTTACTGAACCTGGCTGAGCTCATTCGTATTTGTCTGTGTTGAATGCAGCTTCCTAAAAACATTGCTCTATCTTGAGCAAGTATATCGTTCTTGGTCTGTTGCATGGTGCCCAGACATCCAGATGATACAGGCAGGCTTGAGCACCCTGCAGCAACTGTTAAAAGTAAGTAAACCTGAAAGACTCAGAGACTCTCACTTAGAAAGGAAACAAGCCATTCTACCTCTACAAACACTGAAATTGTACCATAAAGCTGAAATGCAAAAATGCAGGATCATATCCAGCCATTCCTGTCAATACATTATGGATACCACCAGGAAAAATAACAACACAGCCTCTTAGATCACTGACCAGTCAACACAAGAGATCAGCAGTGGAGCTCTTTCGATGTAACCCAGAGACACCACATTTCCATGCTGATCAGACATTACAGTCTCTCCAGACAAGGAAATTAAGTCCTAATGGTTACAGAATGATCAAGCATTTGAGCTACAGCAAGTCACCCTGCTGGAAAGTTTTTCCTTCTTTCTTATTAATAATGGACAAAATCAGTTCTGGAGAAGACTTTTATCTAGCTGAGGCACAGAATCTACTTTGCTGAGTCATGGCCCAACCACTCAAACTGCCCATTAAAAATAATCATGGAATCATAAAATGGTTAGAGTTGGAAGGGACCTTAAAGATCATCTAGTTCCAACACCCCTGCTGTGAGCAGGGACACTTCCCACTAAACCAGGTTACTCAAAGCCCCATCCGGTCTGGCCTTGAACACCTCTGGGGATGGGGCATCTACAGCTTCTCTGGGCAAGCTCTTCCAGTGTTTCACCACCCTCACAGTAAAGAATTTCTTCCTAATATCTAATCTAAAACTCCCCTCTTTCAGTTTAAAACTGTTCCCCCTCATCCTATCGCTACCCTCCCTGATAAAGAGTCCCTCCTCATCTCTCCTGTAGGCTCCCTTAAAGTACCGGAAGGCTGCTATGAGGTCTCCCTGAAGCCTTCTCTTCTCCAGGCTGAACAATCCCAACTCTCTCAGCCTGTCCTCACAGCATAGGTGCTCCAGCCCT
>VXBO01012878.1:41514-161488 GCA_013400135.1 Rhinoptilus africanus
CCCCCAGTCGCCCCTATTTGGCCCCCCCCCCCAAAAAAAAAAAAAAAAAAAAAAAAGGCCAGGGTGCTCACAGTGGAAGCAGGCAGCAATCAGTTCTCCACTTCCTACTTCCTCTAGTCCTCCAGCTTCAGTACTCCATCTAACACCAGGAGAAAAGCCAAGCAGCACAAAGACTAAATCAAAATTGTCTGCAATAAACTAGACTCAGTGGTAGCACGGCAGAATAATTTTATCATGGACACATGCTTACACCATTTCAGATATCGCATGTTATCCCAGGGACCAGACTAGCAGGTATGGCAGCCCAGCACAAGGCTTAGAGGAGACCTTCATCATTCTGGAGCACCACTGGGAAAACCCACTAAAAAGACATTACAGGCCTTCTCCCATGTGGTTTTCTCCTTCACAACTACTACTTTCCTCTCTCCCCTCTCCTGCCACAGACAAGGTTTGAGAAACAGAGGTGGTGGCTTCTTTAAAGGACATTTTATCTGTTGCAGGCAAGCTCTGTAAGAGAGGCTCACAAAATGCATTCATTTTCTGTGCAGTTTTGAATACACTGTATAATTCTTAGTAGAAGCAGAAAATTAATCTCTCTGTGAGACTTAGAGTAAGGATCAGGACAGATAACCAGTATTACGTTCAGGCTGGTATCCAAAGCAGGCAATCTATTTCCCTTTGTTTAATGTAGTGAGCTGAATTCAGGAAGCGGGTTTGGCTAGTTGAACCATGCTCTTAGAAATCCATGCAAAGGTTTAGCTTGGTGCACATATGCTGTGCAGAAGAGGCTTTCAGCATGCAGTGGTTCAAGGAAAGAAGTCTATGACAAACGGAATACTTTACCAGTTATCAGAAGAGCAGAAGATGGATAGACAGAGCAGACAACAGATACACTAGACAGACAATAAGTTGTTGGAAAGAATTAGTTTGCCTAAGGAGGTCTGAGCTGTGCTTTTTGAGACTCAGAGATGAAACCTATCTGACCCATGCTGTTACTCAGCTTTAACAAGAGAGATAATATTCAGTGTTTGACTTCATGGGCCAATAACAATTCAATTTTCTTCAAAGTATCTAAATCATTTATGCTCATCACAAGTACAGTAAAATTCCATGGAGACAGACACAGAACACGCACTCTTCTGCTATAGAATAATTAACTTTTAAACACGTGTGAATGAACACAAAAGGTGTATGACAGTCAGATGACTACAACGGGCATACAAAGAAATATCTAGTTTCTGCTAACCTTCAACCGCGTCACAAAGTGTTTTGCGACAGTAAGCTCTGAAGCAGGATTCCCAAGGAGGATCTCAAAACGATACTGCAGGCCTAACTTGTCTCTTACTTCTTGCAGCCTCTCCTTGGCCAGCATGGCTAGCTGCACAGACGGCACCCTAATGACGAGCATGTGGCCACAGCCATTCTTATCCTTTCCTGGAGAAGTGATAAGGTCATCCATTATGCTGAGCGTTTCAGGCGTGCTGTGATCTCTTAGCGAGGCCATGGTCGTGAGAGCCATCAGAGCCTGGGAATACTGCTGAATGAGAAGGTAGCAGCGAATCACCATGCTGTGCAGCCGAGGGTACCTTTGAGGAGATATAGTTCTACATTAGCACATGCGAAATCACATGCGAAAATTAGCCAAAAAACAGGACCATGTGGTAAAGAAGTGCCCATTTTCTTCCATAGCCTTTGATTTTCATGGACAATAATTCCGCACAAAATCTAACTGTGTTTTAAGTAAATTAATATAACATGGTAAAATTGCCATGCCATAAAGAGCCAAGTCCTACATACAAGTAACAGGAATTATAAACTTCTGTTACTCTCATTTGGGCCAAAAATTCCTGCTAAAGATCTTTAACTTCATGGAGTACAGATCACCTCAGATCCACAGCACAGGATAATAATTGCCTTGCTGTCCACAAGCTTTTTTCTTCTATGAACTCGGTGGGCCATCACTGCTTCAGGTGGCCTGTGGGAGAAGTACTTAGTAATTTCACACATCTTATCCTCTCACCAGAAAGTTGGACTTGGCTGGCTCTGAGCCAAATCTGAACTTCCATTTTGCCTTTTAATTCACATAGCCAGTGCTTCGTTCCCTCTCACTAAACTGTGATGCAAAATCACTAAACTTGCTAAATCACTAAACTGTGATGCAAAAGCATATCCTGGCTCTAAGGTACAGGTCCAACTCCCATCATTTTCTAGTCTTATCCTAACCCCGTATCAGGGCACTATTTGTACACATGCACTAGTCCTCCTTCATCCTTTTCCCCATCCACATTTTAAGAACAGAAAGAGAGCAAGCACCAGGGACCATTACCTCTTCCTTTGGACTCGTCTGGAAAGACTATGAGAAGCTTAAAGAACTGACCTATTAACTGACATTATTATTTATCACATTCATTACTTACATATTTGTAGATAATAATACATATTAATTATTAATTATGTACTTAATCATTTATTTATGCTGCTAACTTAACATATTTGGCACTGCATTTTACTCAAGAAATATAGATACATTTACAATTATTCATTATACTGACCTAAATAAAATAGGAAAAACAGTAATAAAGACAGAACAATCCTGTTCTAGTAAATATTAAAATACAATGAGGACTAGAGCTTGAAATGTTATAAGGGATCTGTCTTGCTGATACACAGAACAGATTTCCACATTGCTGAAAACCACAGTATTGTCTTAATTCCTGTAATGTGCACATTTATTTATATTTATATTATATTTTGGATATATGCTATGAAAGCAGCTTGTTCTGGCAGCTGCAGGGTACTAACAAACCACTTTGAGTCTCTGAGCTGCAGGAACCAAAACCATAGCCAGCTAATGAAAGAATAAAAATGATGTTTTTGAAATCACCTGGGCCATCAATGACAAGTCTGTTGGCAGTCTCAACAAGACAGACGCCAGAAGTGGTGAGAAACACCAGTGGTATGAAACCTCTGGTACCTTCTTAACTTAGTGAGGGCTGAGCCAAAAGAAGAGAGCAGCACAGCTGAGCCTGGACTGTGTTGAATGTGCCTAATCTCTTTTATAAACAAGTGAAGGATATGCCTTATTTCTTCAACAGCACTAAATTCACCACAAAGATAAAAATTGTAAATACTTCACAGATTCCAAGATCAACATCAAAGGTCATTGTGTCCTCATCCCCCTGTGACAGGGTTCATAAAGGTATCTGTATCCTTAAGATCCCAATTAAGCAGAATCCCAAGCTCCCATGTTACTATTTACCTTTCTAAAAGCGTGTTGACCATTTTTTCAAAGGTTTCATCACATCTCAAAAGGGGACTTGTGACCCCCCATTGGAGGGATTTGCTGTATTCATTCAAACCAAAGTACAGCTTGTCTTCACTTGCTGCATCATCCTGTTCCATACAGAGATAGCAAAAACATAAGGAAAACTGGAACCAATTTTAATTTCTTTTGTCATTTAAAAGAAAAGTGGAAAGTATTTTCTGAACCAAAGTAGCCTTTCTTTTAATTCATTCTCCCTCAGTGATGCTATTTGTTTGTTTCAAAGAATATAATAAAATGTAAATTGTTTTTTACTTATTATTTGTCTACAGCTAGGAAAAAAAGGTATAGCTCCTTGCAAATCTTTCAATATATCTCTTACCTGTGATTGTGAGACGTTTCAAGAATCCTGCTGATTATTTTCTGACTCCCCAACTCTAGCTTTATATCTACTGACAACTGTTATCTCATTTCTATTTAAAGCAGAACCTAAAACCAGAAGCACTAATTTCCAAAATTCTTCTTGACTGTCAGGTTCTACACATCTTTAATGGCAATCAGAAAACAATCATTTCTTTGCTGGAATATAAATCTGCAGACAGCAATCAGAAAGGCAGAATATTTGCTGCCTCAAATTTCACGAGGCTTTTGTTGGAAGCACAACATGGTCTCCAGTGCATTTACATCACCAGTAACCACTAGGAATGTAATTAATCACATACAGCCTTCCCTTTTTTTGTGGGTTATTATTTTAGTCATAAGACTGAAAGTTGTTGATCTTTTACTTTTGGGAAACAAAAAATTGCCTAGACATTTTACAGAAGGTCACCACAATAGCTTATATTAACAATCAAACAAAAAGCAAGCTTTGAATATTCATTCACTCCCTCATTTCCACTATTCTGTTTGTTTGATTTTAACTAATTTTTTTACAGCTACCACTTTAAGACATTTCACAGAAATCAACGGTCCACTCAATACAATAAAGTAAAATTTGATATAAATATAGCAAACAACGAATAGGAAAAAAGGCTCTTTTTTAAGCAGGTTTTGCCAAAACATCCTCAGAGTCCTCTGGCTGAAATGGTGAAAAAAGCTAATGGTGCAGAATGTCCCACAGACCTTTCCCACCTCTCCTCTGCATCTACCACACCATAACTTAACCTAGCACACAACTTTTATTAGTAGCAGAGAAGTAATGAACAGACTCGGCAGGTTGCGTGACATATAACTTACAGTCAAAAGTCAGACTGCTTGAAAATGGAAGGCCAGCTCCAGAGCTTTATGGCATGTCTACATAGCTTTGTCTAACCAGAGTGTAGAAAGTAATTTCTCATATTATGGGACTGGACAAAGAAAAATATGTAGTTCTAAACGGGCCTAAATGTCACTGCTACCTCTACCATCAGCATCCCAGGGTTGTGCACCTGGAGCCTGAGAGAACACACTCCAGCAAAAAAAGAGCTCCCTTCTAACATTTTTCTTTAATACACATCTGCTAGACTCTGTTAAGTGTGAAGTCCACATTAAAATTCACAGTTAAAATGTAGAATGAAACACTTACCACGGTGTCAAATTGTATCCAATGTACCTCATTGCTGGAGCTGATCCTGGACTGCTGTGTTTGCAAGGCATAAGGAAAAGAGCTGACCTGAAGAACAAGGAGGTTGAATGCTTCAAGAACCTCCCTGCAATTAATAACTCTATCAGCCAGACCATGACTAGGCTCACCATGTGACAGGGAACTTGAAATGGCACTGCAGAGATAAGAATGCAAAGAATTGCCTTACTGACGTTCTGAGATTCAACAGATTACTCTCTTTCTGCAGAAAATTTTCCAAATGACCATGGCACTGAGAATCACAGCTCAAAAAACTCTTTGGAAGGGTGAAAGATGTCAAAACCATTTCAGTATTTTCTGTGGATAGACTCAGGCAAAAGGTGAAATAAAACCTAAACAGAGAAACAAAATCTGCTGACCACAAGAAGGTGAATTAGTATGTCAATTGCAAAGAGCATCAGACAGAGGAAAACAAAAATAAGTCAAAGCTGAAGAAATCCTTCTCACTGGGGAACTGTTCCACGAGTGGTGGGGTTAGGATACAGTGACAATTTTACAAAATCCAGTGGATCTTCCAGCCTGAAACATTCTCCTAAAAGACTGCAGAACCTGAAAGTCTCCTCACATTCTGATTTCCATCTCCTGGAATTACCTTTGCCTCCAGAATATTCAAGAATTCCAAATTCAGTGTGCAGCAAAGACAGTAACAAAAATTTGATGGGGGGATAAGGTAGGAAGAACTGGTTTTTTAATCTGTTTTCAGCTGTCCTTCAAGGAGAGTGGGTTTTTTTATTATAACTCTGATACTGAAATTAATCCCACAGCTTTACGCACCATGTCTAAATCACATTAAGATTATTCTCTTCAGTTTACTCATGGAACAAGAGCAGAATAATTGGCTTTATCTATTTCTTTCTTTTTCCATAGTAAAGTTGTGATTCAGTGTGAAGAAATATTTCTGCACATGCGTGTATGTGTTGTTCTGTTTATACCTAATATTGACCAAATTCAAAACAGCTGTTTTTTAAATCCTGTTCTTACAGTAGCTAGGGCATTTTTCAGATGATGCAGAGTTAAAGGTCTGTAAGCCTTCTTATATTAAAAACAACACTATCACCAAGGATAAAAACATGAATTAAAACATGAGAGGATTGTGAACATGGGAGAGATTTGGGTTTGAGTAGAGAAAAAGGAGGGGAATAGGAAAAAATGACAAGAGCAGCAAAGAAAGTTGCAAAATTCATCCCTTTTTCCTGGACTTTAGTACCACAGCACTTAGCCCTAAAACCAGGCTTGTTAGGGATCCCAAAATCTGAAACTAGTCTCACCTATCTCCATCAGAATTAGTTAACAAATATCATGGGCGAGCAAAAAGATGATTTTTGATTTTGACACACAAAATGCCTTAAGTCTAGAGAAAGCATCAGGTGTCTAAGACGGTGAGTCTTTTGAAAAACCTAACTAAAAAACACTGGGAGAGGATGGTTTTCCTTTGGTAGACGGAAGCAACTACCTTGTTAAATCCACGTGGGCATTGTCATGAACCAGCACAAACAGTGTATAGGGATTCTGCTTCACTCGTCTCATGAAAACTTCAAATTTTGTTTGAATCTCATTGTCTAGCCGAACCACATATTTCTCAGCTTTTTGATATGCTGTTCCATTGTCTTCTAGGCCCAAGTCCACAAGGACACCTGTCAGAAAGAAGAACGTAACTAAAGTATTTTCCTCTGGGTGCATCTAAAAATGAAGCGTCAACAGTAGGTTGCCACTTGTCCACCAATATCAGCACTTAGCCAAATCATTGATAAGGCCTAGTAAGAAGATTATCCGAATGCATTTTGACTCACAATGAGGACTGAAATGTGATTCTTGACTTCTGGATTTCCTCCAAAAAGTGCCTGAAGACCTTTCAAAAACTTCTCATATTACCAAGAAGGAAAAAAAAAGAAAAAAATCAGGCCTCCACAAAAATTTCCAGAGCAGTGCTCAGTTGGCTATGCTCCACGATCTTAGGCCAAACCTGTCTACATTTAGCTAATATATTAATTCTGCTTGAGTCAGAAAAAGTTACCCTGACCTTTCCTTTGCAAATATAAAATTGACTCTTGCTAACATCATTTTTTTCATGCCCTGCTTCAGTGTTTATGTCAATACAACTGCTCTCTAACAGTCTTTATGATGATAGACTGCTATCATATTCATGAAGTAGGCATGATGTAATGCATATGGCTTTGAACACCATTTGAATTAAATAAGTAGCAACAAGCTACTGTGAAGCGTGGGTCAATTATCTATTTGCCAGGGTTTTAATTATTTTTTTAAATTATTTTTAAAAAGTAAAGTAAAAAACATTCATTTAAAAAAAAAAACTAAGAGATGTGAAATTCTGATAACAGATACCAGAAAAACTCTGATGTAGTATGTAGCAGCAAATTAAGTAAATACAATGTCCAAAAACACAAGAAATGGAACAAAACCCCCATACAGTTATGCCATAAAGGAAAAGAAACCCATACTTCAAGTAATTTATTTTATTCTTTTCATTTAACTATTAAAATAGCACAAAGTAGAGGAAAAAATACAGAGATGGACCACAGTATTGAGCAATATTAGGGCATATCTGTGCAATCACAAAGTGTTGGACTGTTTAGCTTTATTTTTAGTAGAAAATAAGAGGAAAAAAGCCAACAGCTATCCAAAACCACTCATAGACGCCTTACACCAGCAGCTTATATTCATGTTTTTCAAATGTAAATGCAAGGTATTATTAAAGCTGAAGGCATAAAAAAAAAGTCCAGCTGATTAAAAAAATCCTAAATACACAACTATCCTAAGGACTTAATTACTCCCAGATGTCAGAGATCAAGAGCTAAAAAGGACCAAACATTTACACAGGTAGTTCCTAGTTCTATTAAACAGTAATTTTCTCCACAGGGAAACTCTTAGGCTTTTCTGGACACATCAGTCACTAACAGTGGATAACAGAGGTCATTCTCAAGGGGGACATATTCCATAACACGTCTGCTCAGGCTTTCTTGTTCCTCTTGAAGCATTTGGTACTAGCCGCAATTAGACACAGAATTCCAGACAAGAAACCTCACCATCTGAACCAGTATGGCAAATACTGTGTGCCAAACGTGCATGTATTACCCAGGCACTTACCTACCTAATAAGGGAGCTTCCTGCACATATGTCTATGCTAATATGAGAGCATACGCACAAATGCGTACCTAGAACAAATGGCACTAACAGCTCTAAAGGGATAAAAGATCTGAACAGTTGCATTTGCTCATCCCCTTCCTGTTTTGACAGCTGAATGCTTCTCCAGGTCACACATTCCTCAGACCTGCATGAATATGGCAATTTCTTTTGATACTCACATGGTACAGCTTGGGCCTTTTATGAAAGAAAGATATTTAGAATTCATCAATTATAACAACTAATGGAGCTAATATTGGACAGGCAAAATACATGCTGGAGCAATGTACTTCTCCATTTATTCCACATATAATTTAATAACATCACATACTTTGGTTTAAGTCTCTTTTCCCTCCCTTTTACCTGATTGTCGAATCCGTTGAAGGGTCTGCTGCACCAGGACTTCTGAACGGGGAACTATAACGATGAAGTCTACTTTGCTGAAGTGGCCCAGATCCAGGCTCTGATTGCCACTGTCTGCTATGGCACAAACCTGGGACAAGAGCTTTCTGGCAACTGTGAGCTGTGGCTGGTAAATTTGGAACGTATCAACATCCAAATCTAGAGTGTGTTTGTTTGAAAAAGAAAACAAAACACAACAAGAAACATGTTTACTTTCCCACCCCCCCAATAAACATGACCCTCCAAACAGCCTACCCTCTATTACCACAAAAAGAATAAATAAATCACTCATCAGAATAAATCTCAACGCTCTGGAGAGTGGGTCCAGATCACAAATGTCAACTTTTTGGTAATATATCAGATGACCTCAAGTGCAATACCGCCCATTTTTTAAATGCCCTAAGTGTTTTAGAGATTTTGAGCAGTGCAACGCAAGGAAACCCCTATACCAATACAGCGAAATGCATACCGTTAAATGAACCAACACATACATAATATCTATGTATATATATAAAAGATGTGTATGTGTACATATATAAAAAGCATATATATATACACATATACACACAGAGGTCTAATGTTCCCCTGAAACTTGCACTTCTCCTTCAGGAGCTTCCCTCCATCACTCCTGCAGGGAGAACCGGCCACGGATGCTGAGGCTGCTGTGCTCAGGGCATGATGGGATGAGAGCCAGCACACCTATTAATCCAAGGAAACTGAGTCCGCATTGATAATTCTGCCAAAAAAGACAGCAGGTCAGCTGGCAGCTAATTTGTACACCATCTCTGCTCTGAATTACTGAGCCCCACTCTAAGTCATGACTGAGATAGCCGTATGTCTATATACTGACTGACAGCAATATACGCTGTGAAGGGAAGATGAGCAATCCACCTAGGCAATAAATCCCAATCATTGGCAGGGGAGGGCATTTATTTCTTTGGAGGTTTCTTGATTGCTAACAGAATTTTAGTCTCAGATTTATTTCAACTTAATAAATGGTCAATATAACACCAGCTTCAGAGAACTGGCGGGCTGGAGCTTTGCTCTCTCATGTACCAGAGTGTTCATGTGTCCTCGAAGACAAAGCGTGTTCCTATATTTCAGTATTTCCTGTAGGTAAATTCTATGTCAAACAATCCATGTTCCATTAGCCCCCAAATATTTTCAACTTGCAGATTACCAATTAAATCCTATAATGCCATTACAGTTTTTGTTTATGTCAGTTTTTCCACTACAAATTAAATTCTGATTAACAGACTGATTATCATAAAAATTACCTAGGGCAAATTTCTAAGCAAAAAAACCCACCAAAAAACAAAAAAACCAAAGAAAAAACCAAAACTACTGCAAATTTAATACAGAAGAACTATTGTTGTGTTTTTAATTAGTAAGCTACTTTATAAAATCTTACAACTTCAATGAAAATTCAATGAAACTTCAAGGAAAATTCAATGAAACTTCAAGGAAAAAACATGGTATCTTAGTTTGTTACAGACGTGTGTTTGTGTGTGCGTGCTTATCTCCTGTTCAAACCCACCTCGGTGTTCATTTCAGTAGATCTACTATGGGAGAAAGGTCCCTCTCACTGCCTAGGAGACTTACCTCTCCTTTTTTTTTATTCAGGCAAATTCTCAGTAGCTTCAACCACTGTACAGCCATATTTTAAAGATAAAACTTGCTCAAAATAATTGCTAGAGAAAACATGAAGCTTTTTTAAAAAAAAAACAACAAAAAATCCACTGCTGCACATCATTACATAGTAAGAACAAAAAAATAACAGAATTCAAAGACTCTCCCTTCAAATTAATCCTGTGAGGAAGCCTTCTGAGGACATCAGAATAAAGTACCTGGCAGCCTTCCTAATTGGATCACCTGATCCATGTGGAGACTATAAAGCACCCTGCTTTCATTCAGATCTAACATTAATTTAAGCTAACTAATGTGAATCAAGAGCATACCTTTCTTTCACAGCGAAAAAGCTTTACTGGAGGTTGAATTTGCTTTGACACGAGATCTAAAAGAATCTCAGTGCTCACAACAGCTCAGTGTATCTTTTATTATTACTGTCATATGAAAAGGAAAGTATGGTTAAAACTCAATAATGAAAGAATTCCAAAATGGGAAAATGATAATTAGCATTTTTAGATAGGTAATTCTAGGCAATCTTTTGCACCTAAGTGTCTCATCATATTAAGCTGAATAAGACACATCTCAAATAAGGAAACTGTAGATTACACTTGCCTAGCACTTTCAGTCCAAGATCTTAACACACTTTCCCTAAAAGTTTAAGCCTCAGAGCACAAGTCTGCAGTAAATATTATTACCACTTTACATGTGGAAAGTGAGGAATATCAAAAGTTAAGAAATGGGAGGACACCTGGGGAGATCAGAACGAGAACACAGTTCCCCTCCCCTTTGGGCCTTAAGCCCAAGGTTACATTCCTTTTCTAGGTGCAAAAGGGTGAGGTGAGTCCACACTGACACAGTTACAAAGGAAGATCTTCTCTGCTCTGCCTAGCACATAACAGAAGATCACATATTTAAGTTTGGGAATTATAAAACATAGGGGAAAAAGATGCTGAAGGTTACTACTGAGATTTTTCATCTGAGAGACTGCTGTATTGCTACATTCAGCTGGCAGTATTAATATCTGAAGGTTGACATGCTGACTGAAGCGGTGCCCTCGAACTCTACTGAGGCACACGCATTTTGACAGTTAACAAACTACTCACTGATTTCACATCTTGTGCATAAAAAATTTACCTGGTTCTTGCGTAGAAGCCATGGCAATTGCCTCCTGAGATGACACACACTCGCTGACATCTCCATTAAAAGGAATAATGACACTTTCCCCTCGCTGCTGTAGCATTTTCTCAAGCAGCTTGTCCAAATCATCACCTAGATAAGAATTAGCAATACCAAATAATCTGGAAGCTGTTTCAGACAAATGGTGTAGAACATTACATACACACATGTTCTCACACAGCTGATGTCAAATCTGCGAAGGGGCAGGGGATTGGAGATACAGGGAAGAGAGGGAGGCAGAATATTTTTCTCTTTTATTTACTGATTTTCCAGTTGAATGAATTCCAAGAGAAGAAACCACAGCTGAATAATTTCAGCTCTGTGCCTTTACGGCTAGCAGTGACACCTGACGATTACAAAGAAACACACACTATAAAACAATCTCCAAAACCTGTGCTAAAAGCACAAACAAGAAAAGACTCATGCGCTTACAGGTGCCCCACCATCACGTTCAGCAGTATAAACAGTATTAAAAAAGTTTTGCCACAGGATGAGTAACTCACACTGCATGTGTGAAGGAGATGAGCATTTCTTTACACGCAGTGAGCGGAGAGATAAAAGAATGCCTCTCAGCAGAGAGGGCAGAGCTGTATTCACGTGTACTTTAACTGCTGAACAGGAGACACATCAGCCCTAAAGAAATTACTGTCTTGGCTAGAACTTCCGTTTCTTAGGATCACTCACCTAAAGATGTATTTTTGAAATGCGATGCCAGGAAACTAACTTTCCCTGTGATGAGCTCGTAACTGATCTCTTTTAAAAATTCACTGGTGGTAAGCATGCTTTCTGCAAGTGCCCTAGATTGATATTGACCTGGAGAAGAGGGGGGAAAAAAGCAAGAGCAATGATTAATAGAGTGCACTATCAACACAACCTTCTCATCCTAGAGGTGTGGGGCATGCTGATCCTCAGTCATGGATCTCCACTGCCTTTACCCAGTAGACTGGGAGAGGAGTCTCAAGTCTATTTTGCTAGTGCTGGAAGAATTAGTTGTATCAGCGTAGCACATTCTTTGCAAGCTGTTGCCCGTAGTTTCGCACCCTTGGCTGAGAAATGATATGCAAAGCAAGTTTTTGTACCTTAGATGGAATGGAGGATTCTGGTTAAATATGAAAAAATAATTATTCCTAGTATGAATAAAATAAACAATTGACATTACTGATTTATTTACCTACAAAGGAAAGAGGAGTAGTCAAAATTCACTTCCATACAGACACATCCATGCACACACAAACATCACAGCCAGTTACCACTGTGGAATTTGAAAACCAACATGGTAAAAAGGATAAAAAAGACATTCTGTTTTACAGTCTTCTGGAGAAGACTGGTCAATCCAAAATTGCCATGTGGAATAGTGCAGCTGTTACACAAAACAGAGAAAGACAAACTGGCTATTTTGTCACTGGGCCACTTTAAGATATTTCCTAAGGTTGCTACACAAACAATGAAGTTTCAGGCCTCTCAAGGAGTAGTAATGACTAGCATACAGCTATTTTTCTAGATCCTCATGGACATCAGTACTCCAAGTCTTGATGGAGGCATACTGAACTGTGACACTGCAATGTAACAATACAAAGGAGAATAAAAAGAAGAAAAAGGGATTTAAAAGTTGTAACAATGACTTGAGAGAATTAATCTGGCAAAATTGCACTGGTATTTGAAGCGTACTGCAAATATACTCACCTAGGACTACTACACAGAATTCGTTTCCTCTTATCTTTGATGCACAAATGGCAACAACATAATCTGGTAGCTTTTGCTGATTTTTCATTTCATTGAGAGACCTCAAGGTCTCCGAGATGCCCTCTGCCAGCGAGTTCTGGGTAACAACCACATGCACGAGGTCCCGGGACACGCTAGCGATTAACCTAGCAAGCCAAGGGAGTTGACCTGGTGACACAGAGATACACTGTGCGCTCATTTGCAAGGATCGCTCTCTCAGAGTGAACTCCTGCATAGCTTTCAACATGATCTGCTCAAATTCTTCCCTCAGGGGTATCTGGTCAGGACCTACATTGAAAACAAATGAACAGAAGAACAGTATCTCATATCAAAATGTTATTGAACCAGGAATAATAACGTGTCTGTCTTCATCTGACAAGCTACTTCACTGTACTTTTTACATTTACCAAACCCACTCGTGACTCTGGGGATATCTACCCACATGGCATATTCTTGCTTTTTCATATTAGAAGTCTCTCTCTCCCACCATTTCCTTTTATTTATCTTTTTCTTAATAAACAATTCCATCTTATTCCTAGCTTTTCTACCTTCAGAAACTGTTGGGACAAGCAAGGGAGTAGGAAAACATGTGCTTTTTGCCTAGAAGAAGGATTAATCACATAGCCTCCATATGATTTTATAGGAGAAAATCTAAATGCTTATCTCCTCACAGTTTAATCGCAGCCATGCAGTATAACAAAGCCTGTCAAGTGGTCTTCGTTTTGCTTTTTCTCATCATGCATACTAGTAAACTAAGCATGGATGCAAATAAACATGCTTAACCTCTTCTTTTTCTTTAGTTAAATTAGTTTAATTTAGCAAATCTTCAAAAATCTAACATTATGATGTATGTACAACTCTAGATCTACATTTCCCAGACTTTGTAAAGTGTACTGCAAACTTGAATTGGAAAACAGAAATATAAGCTATCCTAATTTATCACCAAGTCCCCCAACTCAGCTTCAATTAACATTTTGCTCAGTAAGATTTGTCTCATTGTCAAAGATACTGGGGAACAGATGAAAAATATTCATGAAAACAGAGTAAAAAGTAACGGTAGTTTAGGTTTCCCAGATCCCATGTCAGTGCCAAAGGAGACAGCTTCACACTTCAGCAGCTTGCTTTCCTATGATAAAAAAGGGGGACTTAAATACCAGAGATATGTGAAATGCTGGGTTTTGGTTCTATGTTTTCCTTCAGGGCCAAAGAAAACAAGCAAAATGAGCACTGAAAAGAATGAAACACAAAGGTTGTGTGAGAAGCAGGGCAGGGAGTGGGTAAATACCCTACAGTACAGAATCTGTAAAAACTGCCGCCTGTCTTTTTTGTCAAAACTGCCTCATTTTGTCTTTATGAGAAGGAACATATGAAGGGTGTCACTATCCAATTACCATAGGATGGTAGAACAACTATAGACTTGTAAATGCAAGGCTGTTTTAATTTTTGATGCAAACCAAAAAGTTCTGATGTGCCTAATTTAAAGCAACATGGGCATAATTCTCTGTAGTTCTCTTTTTTGGAAATACATTTTCTTTCCCCTTCTAAGACAGCATTACGTATTTTAGATCTTTGAATCTTGAAACAGAAAAAATAGACATTTTATTGATAAAGAGATAAATCATCTGCAGAAATAAACTCTAAAGTAACAACCACAACAAAAAAGTTGTTATAAACTAAAAAAAATAAAAGCAAGCTTTTGGTCATTTAGGGAGGTTACTTAAGAGAGAAACTCTACACACAAGGATCATCATGAATCCAAGAAAATAAAAATTATTGTACAAATGGAAAAACTTCTGAATGACAACACACAGAATTTAATTCAGATTATTTCTAAGACAAAAACTTTAAAAAATAAAGTGAGTTATGAGAAAGGCACTGATGAAGAAATTCTGAAATTAATGAAGTGTTTAATACCACAGTTGGCTCATGGCAGTCTTTCTCCACAACAATGGAACTAAGATCAGATGAGAGGAAAGACAAAATAACAGACACTGTTTTTGATTGTGAACAGTTTCATAAACACATGTATAAGAATCTGCCAGAGTTAAAAAGATTATTTGGAAGCTTCTCTACAGAAGTGAGTAGGCAAAAGATCATCTTTACTTCAGAAAATGAAACTGCAAAAAGAATAACATAATCTAAAATTCACAGCTGAGAAAAACCTTATTAATATAGTTATACTTCCAAAAGCACCTAGAATTTAAGACAAAATACTCAAACATCACCCATTTCTGGGTAGAAATCCTTCATGGTGTACCCCAAGAGAACTACCCCTTCGATCGTCTAAAGATCCTAGGAATTGCTGGAATAACCTCTCTGGGTGTCTGAATACCCCTTCCACTGAAGACAGAGGCTTGAGTTTGAATATGCTTTCAGATACAAAACACCTCTGGGTGTCTTGGCATGAATGTAGTCAAAGTGATTCAAATGTACCACAACAAGAGAGAAGGGAGAATGATTTTGTAATTCTAAACAGGTAGGTAACAGAGGGCCCAGAAATATACTCCAGCTGAATAACCAAAATGCAGACCTTAGCACTGCGTAGGATGAGATCGTGTTTGTAGAAATGGTAGTGTAATAGTAAAAGGCAGATGAATACAAATGATAGAATGTAACCCATACTGCATTTTGAGGTATAAAAACAAAGCTTGAAAATACTTCACTATGAATGCTGCCAAAATTAACAAATGTGAAAACTGAGTGAGTACAGGAGACAGACTGTAAAAAAACCACTGAAATCAAACATACCTCTTGATCTTTTTTTACTTACTCCTTTATCACAATCAGTGGAATTTATTTACAGCAGCACTATGGCTCACAATCACAGCTTTAACTGTGTACAATCTTCACAGTAGGTTTAAAATGAAAGCATCAGAAAAGTACCTATTGTGTTTGTTTTGATTTGTAATATCATTGTGAGATTGCTCAGCTGATTACCGAAATGAATTCTCAGATACAACTTTTTTTTCAGAAAAGGAGCATTTGAATAATTCCTCCTAAACATGAGGAGGAACTTCTTTACCTTGAGGGTGGCAGAGCACTGGAACAGGCTGCCCAGGGAGGTGGTGGAGTCTCCGTCTCTGGAGACATTCAAAACCCGCCTGGACGCGTTCCTGTGCAACCTGCTCTAAGGTGGCCCTGCTCTGGCAGGGGGGTTGGACTAGATGATCTACTAAGGTCCCTTCCAACCCTAGGATTCTATGATTCTATGATTCTATGATTTTCATAAATAATATCCATATGATCTGCGATCAGAGACATCCGCAAACATATTTTGTACAAGTAGGAAGATCTGAAAATATTAGGTAAGCTCAGTATCTATTTCATTCTCCTGTCTGCTTTTTTATTTTTGTCTTTACCTTACTCTTTCACAATGTACTCTGGAAGAAAGATCAACTTTTTAGTCCTACTTTCTCAAGAAAAAAAAAGGTTCGCATGAATAAACTGTTATGTGTGTATTTTTCTCTTCTTGTCAAAAACTTCTGAAGCTGGCTGCCCTCCAATCACCTTTCATCCGCTTTGATGTTACAAAATGGCATAAAGGCTCTAGTTCAGCGCAACTGTCACAATTCCAACAGTTTTACGTTTGTCACAATATTCAATCCAGCAACATGTTTTGACCCCCACGTCCTGCAGAATGTTTCTACTTTTCTCCTCATTAGGCTCTTCCATCTTCCAGCGCTGGAGCCCATCTCCACATAAGGCCAAATGGAAAACTATTCAGCTTTGCACAGCTAAGAACAAAAGCCAAACTAAACACTTGCTAATAAGGGAACTTCTTTATGCTGAAGGCAGGGTGCTCGCTAGATACAGCTCAGCTCCAGAAGCTTTGCATGAAGCCTCCTCTAGTTTGCAAGATGTATAGACTTGCTGCACCCATCTGAGGTTGGATTTGCTCATGGAGTGGGGGTTCACTGTCTCAACAGGTTTCAATACATAATTTATTTTTAATTGGAAATGTCGTATCAGCTGTCTCTATGTTTCTCCACAGGAAATTTGCAAACTGTCTCTGTCAATCCAGAGTTGCGTGAGGCAGCTGGTTGTAACATGCAGACTCTACAAATTTCCCAACGAAGATGAAAACCTCAAATAACAAATTTAAGCCCACTGAGAGAAGGGCAACAGAAAAACATTCAGCCTGTAAAAAACCAAACAAACTCTTTGTCAGTTCTAACCTGGCATCCAATGGACTACTAAGGCTGACAACGATAACTAAAGCAAACAGGCCACTCAGAGAGTACTACAACACAGAAGGCGGCCTCCTTCCCGTCTGTAACAGTACTGCATCAACAGAGAACAGCAAATCATAAGAACACATGGGTTAAACCTGCACAGAGTACATTTACTCCCCAGATCACAGGGATACGTTTGCACATTTCATGCCATTATGTATTACAGATGGCCTAGTGCAAACCCAGTACAGGAAAAGCAGCGTGCTCTTCACAAAAGTCACTTCATGCTTCTCTGTAAGCAGCATCTTTTCAAATACAGAAGTTTAGATTGAGGTTGCTGTGAGAAGTTTCCCAGCACTGTCCTGCAATATTCTTTAACTTCTAAAATCTTGCTGTTAACTCTGCTGTGTTTCACTCTAAGACAGGCAAAAATGTCTGGACCTTCAGTAAGAGAGAGAAAACGTGGTTTGCTTGTTTGCTCTCAAACTTGCAAAGGGTCCATTTCAAAAACATTTACAAGAATGAGATATTCACTGAATAACTTGCCTTAGTCTGAATAACAAATGTGGTTTTCATGTAAACGGTGCTGTCACCAAAACAATGATGACCATCACACATCTGCTAGCATTTGTCACAAAACTGAATAAAACAGATCGAGTGTCCTTAGAAAGAGCTGTGATAACTGATGGTTTGATACCCTAAGCAAATGAGTTATCTGCATTGCAAATCCATTTTCACAAAGGTGACCTGGTCAATCCCCATATGGAGATCAGAAGCAGTATCAGCCTTTAAATTCACTTTACTTCTTCCGTCTGATGAACAAAGTAGCAAAGCCACACACACTAGATGGAGCCACTTACCTCTTCCAGGCAGAAAGATAGCCAGAAAATTGGAGAAAAAAGGACAGTCAGAAATAAAAATAAGTGCTTATGACGAGTTGCTTACCTAGTTGGACAAGATACTGAATAGTTAAAAGTATCATATTCTCCACACTTAGCAGCTGACTGCTGGTCAAACCGAGGAGATCCAAATCCTTGTTCTCCAGCTGTGGAATCTTGTAGCAATTCACCAGCAAGGGACTTACAACAATATCACCGACATTTCCATAGAAGTAAGGTAAAGTGCCATAACCTTTGGTAAAAGAAACAAACAAAAAAAACCCCAGAAATTCACAAAATATGCCACTACATGAAATCTTGTACAATGTATGCATCTCCAAAATTCTCCTTAATGTTACGTTGCAAAATTTACCGCATCCGTGACTGTTCTCGGCATTATAGTTGCTTACAAAATAAATGAGATAGGCCAGTGATCCTTTGCTGTATTTTACAACAAATGATCACATAGATTTGAAAAAACTAACAATAACTGCATACCGACAGGGTGATAATTACTGTTATCCAAATACAAATGAGAATATTATCTATTTGGGTCTCACCCTGACCTTTAAATACAGATTCTCCATAATATAGTGTACAAAAAAGAAAAATCAATGGAGGCAAAAGCACATTGATCTTAACATTATAAAAGCAGCATAATTCACATTAGCATTGATTCAACAGCTGTGGTATTGCTGTGATTGATTTCATTTTTTGCCACATTGCCATTCTGTTTTCATAAACAGGTTAAATAAATATCAACAACTAATGCCGTTCTGTAAGGTAAAGCACAGGAGCACCAGCTAACTCCTCTTCTCCTTGAGAATGTTTTCGTTCTAAAAAAAGTTTCCACACAGATTTTGCCAAACCCATTCATTTGGGTACATCTGGTTCTGTGCTATTAATAGGATGCTGTTTCTGAGGGCCACTAACATTTAGCCTAACTGAGGACTTCACTGGCAACTCTCCAAGAGCCTAAGGGCTGCATTCAATTTGCTCTTAAGTGATGACTGGAGGCACCCCCATCTTTAATAAGGAAATGTTTCTCTGAAAACCACTAGAGCACCATGCTAGAGCTTTAGAATAGGCTTCCAGAAAACAAACACTAAGGAAAACAAACCAAAAGAAGTGTAACCCTATCCTTGATGGATTTACTAGTGTAGATGGCCCTGTTAATTCTCTGGGAATTGTGTGTTAGGATTATCTGTGCAATGACTTGGAGAACGTCTCTGTTTCTGCAGGAATGATAAATTATTCCAGGGATTGTATTGATAGGCATGTTCTTTTAACACTGAAGCTACTTTATACAACCATCTGTACTATGCTGGACTGAGAAGAGATATAGAGTCAAAAAAACACTCATCAAAATCTTGGCAGTACTAGCTGGCCCATCTTTTGTTATATAGGATGCCCAAATATCTCAAGTTGAAAGGAGTACTCACATTATGAGTCATACTTTTAAAGTAAAAGCAATGTCTTTCTAAGGGTTGTCAATGTAAAAAAAAAATGTTTAAAAGCCTGATCTGTTATCTCAGTTGCTTACAAGAAATAAGGACTATAAAAGATAAAAAAATAGTATGATTCACTTCTGATTAGTCAGTTCAAATCAATTTTATGGTTCTCATGCAGAATCCCTGGGCTTCAAGATGTGGTCTATAAATGCTGCAGGAAATATTTGCTTGTTTTGCAAGTTGTTTACACTGGAAAGCTATTTCCATTACATGGAAATATTTCTATTTTTGGATTTTACAAAAATCTTATTTGTACAAAACTTCAATTTGGTCAGAGGTTTTCTATAAATTTAGTCGTGACCTGTTAGCAAATCAGGTTCCCCAGAAATTGCCTAACTTCCAATTTTAAATGTTGAGTAACTAAAGCAAACTATCCACGAGCAAACTGATTTTCTATTGTACTGAATGCCAGAACCAACAAAAAGAAATAACCACCCTCGCCTCTTTCTCCTAGGGAAGCATGCATTTGATTCCCCAGTGTAAGACTTACCTATCAGAATCACTGGTCTGACTCCCGAGTTATTCAGCAGGTTTTCAGGAACTATTACAGTCTCCCCTGCTGGGATGGGTTGAGGCTGTAAAATTCCAGTTAACATGGATTGAGGAACTGGGACTGACAAAAGAGGCTCTATAAAATAAAGAAAAGAGAAGCTTCCATTACTAAAAGGCTCATACTGTGATTTGCCCATATGAACAAATAAAAAAAAAATTACTGCAGATCACTAACTGTAATAAAATTCAAAAGGTCTCTGCATTTCCTGCTATAGTTTTAAGTAATTCAAATTAAGAGACTATATCCTCCTGTAACCCCAACTCCTGAAATAAAACTTTTTCTGACCGTTGCATTGTTGGTGGGAACGAGAGAGGAAAACACAGGTTTGAATATGCATCTTTAAACAAAGCCAAGTACTAAGCCAAAAGGCCACCTCTAAGATGGAGGCTACCTCTCAATACAAAGGAAGAGACTGCTCTGACTTATGACCTAGAATATATGTAGATAAAAAAGACGAATGCAGGCCAAAATCTCAAAGCTCTCCTTAGACAGCTGCTACAAGGAAAAAAATTAGGCTTTACTCATGAAAAAGCAAGAATAGATTTCACATTAGAAACAAAATGCAAGAATTTTGTAATCTGTAATGAGGTTTGAGTGTGAGGTCTGCTTCAGAAGTTTCTCCGTCTTCATTTGGTGGTTTTGTAACAGATTATTCAACAATGCCCTAACAGAAAAGCATCAAAGGCAGCATGAATGAACGCATATGTTTTAGTAGTGGAAATTGTTTATCCAACAGAAAAAAATATACTACAATAGATTCATGGAAAATGGAGTACACAGTCGAGGTAACAGATTGGTGGAGACAAACTCAACAAAAAGGGGAAGATTGCCTTATATCACATACCTTCATCAGGTCTCTGAAACTAGAAATCAACAAAAGCTGTGATTGATTTGAGCTGCTCAAGTAGTCAGGCCTGCACTACCATGTGACCCTTCTTCCTACGAATATCTCTGAAAATTAATTCCAAAATATCTCAAAACCAAGCCCTCCAAAGCAGAGTTAAAAAATACATTGTGCATTTTGACAAATATCTTTGTTTCTTCCTTTTTATGTTAATTCTCTCACACTATAGAGACAGGAGTAAGTAATTGTTTATTCCCTTTTACAAAGTATGCTAGATCCCACAACTGAAAAGTGCTTAAACAATGAACAGTTTTATTAATAGTTATGTACAAAGAGGTACCTATGTGGATATTGATGACTATTCACACATACTCATAATTAGTCCTATTTCATATCCTCGTGTTATATATCCCTCCTACAGCTTTTCCAAGCACAATAGACTTTGGGTCTCACATACTTTATGCTTATAACTAAACATGATGTAGTGGACATCAGTGTCCTTTGTTAGGCCAAAATCGCATAAAGCCGTTTTTCCTGTGCAGGAATGGAGCCTATGGTTTCTGCAGCATGGCACACCAGACTGAGACACAACATTCAAGGTGAGGGCCTATGGAAATTCTTCAAGTGTGTTCACATATCCATACACCTGCACAATTTTAGAAGAACTGAGTTACATTTTAGGGACTTAGATAGCTTTGGATTTTTGTTTATATTATTAGCATCTTCCTTTCCTCTCTCTGGCCCAACACTTTCACTTTCCCTGTGTCCCATCTTAGATTATGGCAACAAGCATCAGGCAATCCTGTGTGTTTTTATGAGGCATCTGAAAAAACTTTCCATGGTGTCTTTAACTACTTCAACAAGCTCAGTTATGTTTTCTGTGCAACGCTTAAGAGAAGCAGGCACAGGCCTACTGGTCTGGCTGAGTATTGCTTTTTACAAATGACATCTCTGTATTATCCAAGTTTTACCTGTTCGTGACGAAGGCCGAATTGTAGGAACAGGTACCGCTAAACCAGGAGGAGGGACTGGGGACCCAGGAGACCATCCCCGGTGACGTTTCTTTGGTGGTCCAGAACTGGACATCGATGCTGAGAAGGAAAGTAAAAACTAATTCTAAATGCCATCCTCCCAAATGCCTAGATTCCAGCCCACGTTTCCATTTCACATTGGTGTTGAACTGGTACCACGCCACTCAGTGCCACAGGTTTACACCTAGATTTACATGAAGCCAGACTATGATGCAAAAAATGTTGTTACACATGTTAAAAAGTACAGCATTATCATTAATGGTCCTGACAAAACCCCAATGGCGCAGTATAGACTGTATTGCAGAAACAGCTATGACAGGAAAACAAAATCACAAACTCCATGCTCAACAGCCAGCGCAGCTTAAAATAAAAGAACGGAGAGGTTTTCTTTACCTTGGTCTCCAGCTGCACAGCCAGGGCTTGGAGACGTCGAGTGAGGCACTGGCCGAGGGACTGTAGAACTCAATACATTATTTCTTCCTCCATTAGCGTTTCCATTAGCAACATCAGTGGAACGCAGTGAAAGAGGAGCTGAGTATAATAAAATACAGAGTGTGTGGCTTGAGACAATCTTGAAAACAAACAACATAATATGGCCGCATGCAGACACAAAAGAACAGGGCAAGATGCGTGACTGAAAGAAACATACTCCAGGGAAAGCATGAAGTGTACTTGGCAGAGAATAATTTGGGCACAGGCTGCAAAATCCAAACCTTGAAACTGGGTCTCCATATTTCAGGGTACGGGGAATAGGTGGAAGAAAAAAATACAAAACAAACCCCATCAAAATAAAACATAAAATTACACAGAAAAAAAATTACTGGTAAGTTTGCGACACATTTTTTTAGACAGTGAAAATTAAAAGAAATGCACATCATGAATCCAGTTTGTAAAGATTTCTAAGCCACTCTGGTATATCTGTATATTTCCCCCCCAGTCATCTATGTGCCATACACAGTACTTCACTACAGGATTGTCATCTAAATTCTTAGCAAAGGAGACTAGGCAGGGAAGACAGGGCAGTTTGCTGTGAAGTATACACGGTCTGAGCATTACTGAGGCAAACCACATTTAATTTTGCTACCTCTGTCTAAGACAATCCTTCAGTCCCAGCAAGCCTGAAACCTTGGCTACCACTATATCCAGATCATGTCATGCAACTACAACAACGGAAGATCACAAGAAGTTAGCCTCACACTTCTGAGTGCCGTCTTATTCTTTTTTCGGACCATAATTTTTGCAGAAATAAAAAAATAAAGCCATAAACTGCACAGAGCAGACATGGAGCCCGGTGCAGACAACAGCTCCTTGCCACATCTGACAGCTCCACAAGGATTTCACTCCCAGGAACATATTCCAGGAGCAACAGCAAGAGATGGTGCAGCAGCTTGCCGGTATCAGCTGCACCAGAAAAAGTTTGAGATGTGGGTATTTGGCTTAAAACAATGTAACATGGAACTCTCCAGCCACAGTCACCCAAATAAATTCAGGTGCAAGATTGTCAGGTTGCCATTCAGCAAAATTTGAATAACATCACTTGTCCATTGGAAGCTCCCCATTTGTACTCCAAGACAATGATTTGGTCTGGACATATATGGTGGAAGTAGTTGAAATGGTGGAAAGTAACTTCAGTGCATGATAAATTCTCTTACACAAGTATGTAGGGGAAAAGGGTATTTTACACAAAGAACTTTTAGTGATTCATTAGATATAATAATGTGTTATATATATAACAATATTTATTGTATAAAATAGCAGATATAGTACATCATGTATAAAATGTAATGCTCATGTGCATATATAAAACAAATAAGGTTTTATTTTTTCTTATTCAAGCATACTTCCCTGAAATAAGTGTCTTTTTTTTTATTTTATTGCTTAAAAGACTAACCAGCTTAAGTAATAAACAATGAGAATATCACAACAGAGTACCAGTGAGGGATTTAGATGACACAGTTGAGGGTTCTAATTTATTAAACACACAATATAGAAATAAATAATTAAAACAGCACAGATATTAAAACCCCTTTAAATTAGATTAAATTCTGTTAAATGTATCTGGACGAACTATACCTGTTACAAACGCAGAACACAACTCTCAGTAACTGAGGCAAGAATCAGTGCCGTATCAAGAGATGACTTTTATGCTCTCTTAGGTACCTTAGGAAGTACAAAGAGGGATATGACATGCACTTTTAGAACACCAGAGTTTTGGAGAATGCTAGTGAATGTTTTCTTTTCCTTTTTCCACCAAAAAGATGACTCCCTTATTTCTTGGCTGTTATGCTGATAATTCCCTTGCCTCTCAGCTATTCTGGAAATCAAAGCCATACCTGCAGCAAATGCTTTTCCTACGAGTTGTACTGACAGAGCCAGAGGTTTCACAATGTTCTTGTTTCGGGATGGGTCTGGAGTTCCACTTAAGTTAACAGCAGAAGATGATTTTGCTGGACTGAATACTGAAGAATCTGAGAAAACAAGTTGTTTAATTAAATAATGATTATAAACAATATATATGTATGTGCACACGTACACAGAATCACAGAATGGTTTGGGTTGGAAGGGACCTTAAAGATCATCCAGTTCCAACTCCCCTGCCATGGGTAGGGACACCTCCCACTACACCAGGCTGCTCAAAGCCTCATCCAGCCTGGCCTTGAACACTTCCAGGGATGGGGCATCCACAGCTTCCCTGGGTAACCTGTTCCAATGCCTCACCACCCTTACAATAAAGAATTTTTTCCTGATATCCAGTCTAAATCTACCCTCTTTCAGTTTGAAGCTGTTACCCCATGTCCTATCATAACACTTCCTGATAACGAGTCCCTCCCCATCTTTCCTGTAGGCCCCCTTTAGGTACTGGAAGGGGCTATAAGGTCTCCTCGGAGCCTTCTCTTCTCCAGGCTGAATAACCCCAATTCTCTCAATTTGTATTATAGACACATGAAGTCATACACATTTATCTAAACTCATCTCTGCATACAATACAAAATTCTTTCACACTCCTAGGAAATCATCACATATCGGTATCTTTTAGGAGTTGTAAAAAACTTCTGGGGATTTCTATAGAATCTCATAATCTACTGATTGATCTCTTTCACAATATTTTGTATTCTCATACACTCAAAACATATTTTAACTGCAGAAAGGGCTATCTCATTGCTCCTCAAAACACCTCTGTGGGACAGGCAAGTAAATACAGCTATGCCATGTTAAAGAAGAGAAAGCTAAGGCAAAGAGCTTACGTGAGTTGCCCCCAGAAAGCATAGGGAATGAGCACTGGAATAAGTTGCCTAAAAAGCATGTGGAATGTCCACTACCTGAGATTTTCAAGAACAAGTTATTGAAAGTGTCAGATACAGCTGAGCTTGACTTAGGGTAGAAAAAAGAAATCAAATACATAATCTTAGGGCACCACTGTCTATAAGTCTATGAAAGGCGTATGCCCACTTATAAGTCTGGGTAAGAAATGAAAGGTATCTGAGCCCAAACTCTTTGCATGAATTAAAAACCAGCAACTCCTTAGAGTACTTTAACGAGGCTCAAAAATATTAGCCCTATTTTATAGATGGACAAACCAAAGAACAAATAAATTCTCATACTTGCACAGTATAAAACTGTACATCAGAATTGATGCCAAACCTCTCAGCACGTAAGCCCCTACTTTAACATCAGGTATTTAATACCTGTAATTTACTTCAAGAAAAATTCGCCATTCAGATGGTGGTACACTGAAAAATCTGAATTCTTGTAAGTGGGGCAAAAAAAAAAACTAACTCAGTGTTTGTCCAGAAAGTAGTTTGTAACAAGTAGACAAAGTAGTCTAAGTTCACCTACAGATGTCCTAATAAAACAGCCAGGGAAAGAAAACAGAAGGCAAAGATCATCTTGATCTGCCAAATACATTCACCCTCAGGCCACACACCATTTGGTGAAAGAGGGTGGGGAGAAGAGTCTGCTTTGCCAGACGGAGTAACTGGGATGGGGAATAAATACAGAAGCCTCTGCTGCTGTTGCTCCACCAGAAAACCTTGTCCATGTTCACAGGAAATATGCTGAATGGTGAACAAAATAGGTCACCAGGCCAGGGGCTTTGGAGGAAAATGCTGGTCTCTCATTAAATATGATGTAGCAAATATGGAGTATTAAAGCTTTCCACAAAGTAAACTGTCCAGTAGCTTTGGGTTGGGTTTTTTTCCTCTAGTTCTAATGTATTTTCTTGAAATTTTATCTGAGAATGCAGATGTGGCTGGTATATGTTTAAACATCACACTGGTACCTAAGTAGAATTTGTAGTACTACCAGTTATTAAAATTCTTCATCCTTCTATTGTAAAACCCTATTTCTACTTGCTTAACACCCTTTTAACACCTGAATTGAAGCCTTCCCTCTTGTGTACCTGCCTTAAACTGAATATTTGATTCTGTTGAAGGTTTCAGCCATTTTTGCATTGCCAGTCACCTCTTCTCTGACACAGAACTGCATCTTCCCACACCATTTTGAAAGGGGAACCCAACACCTGACTGCAATGTCATGGCCACACCATATGATCAGCTTTAGCTATGGTATTTCAAAATTCTCTTGTGGTATAATTTCTAACACAAAATTGCCACTTCAGTGCAGTACTCTGAGTGTGCTCACAACTGTCTACCGACAGGTGTCTTTTAGAACTTGGAGACTGAACTACTCACTCACAAGGGTGGAAAGCAGAAATATTTACACAACTTTAAGAGGAAAAAATGGATATGAGTTGACAATAAACTGAAAATAATTTTAGAAAGCAACTTGCTAATAAGTACTCCTGTTTCAAAATAACTGGGAATTCATCTCAAAGTACAAACAGCTATGCAGAGCCTAGGAGAGAAAAAGTCAGACCTCCATCCCAGGCGACACATGTCAGAATTCACGCCACCAAAAAAACATGCCCTCCCCCCCTTCTCCCGGTCACAGGGGATTCATATGTATGCATGTGGCATTATCTTCACTAGAAGATAACAGCAGAAGGAGAAGAAAAGGTTTTGACAACCGTGACCTAAGAGTACAAACAGTGACACACAGAAACACCAAGCAGACTGAAAGCCACAGTCATTGATAAGGGGCAAGCAGTATATAAAAGGTGTATCTATTAACTTGACAGGTACAATAGAAGACAAAGCTGTGCAAATATTGGATCACTTGTTGTTTCAAATAAATAGGTTCTCATGCATCTGCACGGTTCTCATGCCAGGATCTGGAAGCCGAGCGATCATGCAATGAAATGCAGATGTTTAAAGAACACTCTGATTTCATTTTCACCAAAGCCTAAAGCATACAGCTTCCTAAGCAGAGACATGGGTGACCACCTGGGGAAAGTGTCCCTGAACATACTGATCAGTGATCACAATTTCATAAGAACGCGTATGTTCAGCCTTAGTTATTCCTTTTTAACATACTTTGTAAGTAGAAGAAGTATTTTTACAACATTGTTTTTTCATCTGCGTTTCATACCTCTCTACAGAAATAGGTGTTCTGGTACATACATATCAACCAATTACAACAACTAATAGAAAGTTTTCTCCTGTTTGCAGTTTTTCAAGAAATAGCACAAACAGACAGAAAAACATGTAACAGCATAGATGAAGGTACAATAAAGCAATGAGCAAAAAAGCTCAAAGAAAAGCACCCTAGCTATTTGCAATAAAGAAATAAATAAATGAAATTAAGATGCTGCTTCTTTGTCAGCCAATGCCCATTTGAATGTTATAGTTTCTCCTTGTTTAAGTATGTCATTAATAGTTTTCTAGAACAGTTACGAGATGCATGCTACCTCACATAACACGAACCCACTGTATGTGTATGGAGAAATTGCTGTTCTAAGCACACACTTGTGTGAAATAAAATTGAAATAAATAAATAAGCAAGCATATAAATAAAAGCTGCCCCCTTAACCCCAAAAGGAGACTGTTTTCCTTTTCAAGACAAATAACCTAGTCTATATACTGGGTAAACACCTCCCTATGAATGTGTAATTCAAGTTTTTTGAGAACCACAAAAACTTAAACGAACACAGGGAGACACAGAATCAAATAAATGAATCAGAAGATCTTTTAATGCTTTTCTTATGACGACTAAAGCTGACCTCCAGCCTCACCTGGGTCTTAATCTTTCACAAAGCAAATTTTGAAAGGTATCCTCCCCGCTGTAATGTATATACAGCTTGAGGCAAATACCCAGTTGTTTACAGCATCCCTGAACCACCAATATCTGAAATAACTTACCACCCCCAATGGTTATCTTTATAGCACTTTCAGCTCCTACCTGTCTGAGTGAACCCTGATTTGTATCCATTAGCTGATCCACCCTCTGGGGTCGTGGACGGTGACACCGAAGAATTTGGTTTAGCAGAGAGGCTAGCAGCAGATGATTGCCTGCTTCTACATTCTGCAAACGAAGCAGCTACAGTACATATTAACAAGGCCTGCCTTCCAGTAGCGAAAGTTCAGCAACACGGTGGCGAAAGGTGACAAAATGTTAAAAGCATACATACAGCACGTACAACAAACAGCGGCAAATGGCAGCATTCAACAAAAACACGGCTCTCACAGTTTAGTCAACTTTGTCTTCTAATTAAGAAAACCTCCCTGGGGACCATTCAGAGGGACAGGCAAATACAGGCCAGATGCTGCAAAATGGCAAGAGCCCTCAGTTCGCAGCTTCCAAGAGATTTGAAGGTATTGGACGTATCCCAGGAAACACTCAGCGACTTCTGTGGTACAACCTTTATACAAACCGTCATATGTTGCCCTTTAAAAGGGGAAATTGTGCTGAAACCCAAATTCTTAGTATGCCTCTACAAAATCTTCTTGCAGATCTCAGCACTGTGAGCGTCTGTCTGGATGAAAACAGTTAAGGGAGGAGAAAGCCACCTTAAAAATCGCGGATTAATCCATTTTTTAAACTGAGATCTAATCAGGTTTTGTTTGAAGAGAAGGGGGTGTTTAAGACCATTTCTCCTCTTTTAATTAGCCCTCTAATGTAAGTAAAGAGTGAAGGTTTACCAGATGGATGGTAGCAACATGGGGATAGAGCTTATCAAAATAATGGCCATGAGGTCAATCCTTGGCTGATTTTCTAAACTTTCATGGGTGCTCAAAACACATGCAATCAGCATATAACCGAAGCATTTGCCTCTTATACACATTTACATTTGTAATCAGAAGAACATTTTAGTTTTTCCTGCACGTTACCCCTGACAGCATTTACCAGGACGCACACGAACCCCAACTGCATGAGCATCAGGGAGGGGTTTCCGATAAAGGATTCCAAAATTAAAATAAAATAAGGTTTCCTTTTTCTGTATTTGGTACTTCAAAGAGAGACTACCAAATTAATTTTTTTCTGTAGTTTTTGTGAAAAAAAAACTGCTGAAAAACACATCCACTCTAAAGGTCATAACTGAGAAAAGCAGCTGAAGCCAGGATCCCTTTGAACCACTAACTGATACAATACTATAATCACTCATACAGCTCGGTGATAATCATCTCTTTCTGGTGTCATGCTGCCATTCACATGAGGATGTGACTCTTCAGATGTGTGTCAGTCCTCCTGTGGATCTTCTCTCCTCATGTCATCCACTTTGGCAACAGGCACCAGATCGAACTCTGTCTTTACTGAGTGAAACTACAGCTGAGGAAGACAAGCAGTTTGCATATATACCAACTTAGTAGACAGCAAGTAGGTAAACCATTCTCTCCCTGAGTCTGCATGGCTCTAGCTCCAAAAACCTGCATCCTCCAGAAGCAGACCCATGGCTACCTTGCCTTGGGGTCACACATATCATCTCTGTAGTGCATAAGAATATTGCACAGGCTGCTCCAGTAGAGGGTAAGCCCAAGTGTAAAACACACCATAAATGGCAAGAGTATGCAAGGTTTCTCCTCTTTCCCTGAAATGAGTGACCTGAGCTTTCTTAATCTTATGGCATGCTAGCTGTCCTCAGGCATTAGACAGATTGAATTGCACCTGCTAAGATGAATATCAGCGGAAAGCCAGTGTTGGAGCCCTGGCTGTGAGTCATCTTGCTTCAGGCACAGAAAAGAATCAGCAGACTGAGCAACCTTATTGCTTCCACCAAGATGGCTGCACAGCCCAAGAAAGGTAGATTTAGGGCTCCGACTGAAAGCATAGGGAGATGGAGGAAGACCATTCACAACTGCATGGTGACCATTAGGACTTAAATAAACCTCTTTGGTAAAATACAGACTTCACTGAAATCAGTGGGAATTTTTCCTTCAAGCAGTAAAAAAAAATTAATCTTCTACAGTTACTTTCAAATGCACAAATTTTCAACAGCAGCTTTCAGTTTCTCATTCAACATCACACTAATACAAAAAAACCCAAAACATCTAGATGAACGGGCACCTTAATTACCTTTCCAGCAAATAAGGGGTCCCTTTGACAGTACACCTTGGGAGCTTCTTACTAGGTAGTACTTTAAGTGCTTCTGCTTCTTTGGCTGAGTGGTTAATTTCAGGTTGATGTGATTGGAAAACTCTGTGAAGTATCGAAATCCTCTTTCTCCACAACCTATACAATTCCCAGAAAATCCTGGAAGAATGAAGCAGAAGGTATACACACAGATTAAAAGACTTGTGTTATCTGCAAGGAATAAAGCCATTTTAACCTACCTGCACATCCAATTCAGAGCGACTGGAGGCCTCCAGCCAGAGAGCTACTGCAGATGCCTGCTCAGCGCACGTGTCAGGAAGCAGTTAAACACAGGCAGATTTTAGTCTTAGCTTTTCTGAAACTCTTCCATCTTTCTAGGTTTTATTAACTTATGCCAAAATCCTACCACCAATTTTCCACTCTACATAGCGCTGAGAGGAATAACTACTCGGTGGGGGAAGCTACGATGCCAGGCTAGGATATTTCTATGAGGTTTCCTATTTTACTTCCACACTTCTACAGTAAAAAACATGGAATCCAAGCTGCATGCTTCCCTCTCTCAGAACAGTGGCTAAATCCTAGTAGCCACTACAACTTCATGGGGCTAAAATTAACCCTAATATCTAGTGAATTTTCTCTGAGACTCCTTAAACAAGGCACTTGCCAGGTAAGCTGGACCTTACAGCTTATTAAGGTCTTAAATGCAATCATTTAATGTCAAGATTTTCATGGCAAAAGTTAGGAGTGCTGCAGAATGTTTTATAAAAATCTACAACTTCTAATGAAAGTAACATATTTCGGAATAATAGCAGAAGACCACTTTTCTGCAATGTTTCTAACACGGTTTCACCGAAGGGGATGAAATTTTGATTCAAGGTTTGTATAACAGGGTCCAGACTGAGGATTATATGCACCCTTATTTCCAGCCACATTCACAACTACGTTAATGGCAACGTTGGCACACAGATGGCAGTGGTCTAACATCTCCTACAACAAAGTACGGGCATGTTCTGAAATAGGCCTGCCTTAAAATCCTTATTTGAATAAGCCCTCTATTATCTAATGCTGAACAATTAAACTCCTCAGGCTTATTTGCCACTCCACTCATGTCTGAACACTTTCAACCCTTAATGAAAAAATACTTTATATTCTATCTGGAACATCAATAAGGATTTATAATAGTGCTGGATTGATGAGTACCTAATAGAAATGCTTTATTTTGGGGTTTTTTTTCCATTTACTAATCAGCTCGAGATCTGTAACAAAACCAATTTCTAATCCTCCTTACTATCATTATCTTCCACAATGCCAAGCACCTTGGAGAATGCTGGTTCCTACACTCACCTGTCAGACAAATTCGTAGTTTTACAAAAAAGATACCCAGTCTTTTTGACAAAATGCATTTTCCATAAAACTCTTATTAATTAGACCACTGTCTTTAGACTATACTGTGCTTCATTATCATCTTTTACCATCATGTTGCTGAGGATGCCAAGAAGTAAATTTCTCCATCCCGTTTCTCCTGCAACTGAATCGGTCCTTCCCTTCTCCCTTCCAACCCATAGGAACTATTGGTGCATCTCTACAGTTGTCAGAAACAGCCATGAGGGTCTTACAGAGCCACAGAGTCAATTCTTTACTCATAGATACCAGTTACACAGGCATTTAAATATGTAACATCAGCAATGTCAGAGCAGAGTTGTGAGTCACTGGGCTCATTATCAAATGATACCAGAGACGATAGATGGATACAAAGCTGGGAGCTGGGTAGAGGAAGGCTTACCAACAAAGACAAGTAGTACCACATTTTACCCGACTAAATACCATCTGTCTCTCTACCAGAAAGGTCTTATTGATCAGCTCTTGACACTTCCACTGCTCACTGAGGGAGCAGCTCCTTTGAGGATGGCAGTGTACACCAGAATACACAGGGATCCCACGTCCCCAGCCGTACCCAGCAAGGACACATCATAACACAGCTCCCATCTAACTCAGGCCAGTGAGTTTTCTGCCTTAGGTCCAAAGGTCTAGAGTGTGTAGTAGCATATTAAATGGGTTTAAGGGAAAAATAACGTTAAAGCACATAAGTACAGAAAGGAGATGTTTTCAATAGTTATGTAAAATATTGCTGGTCTGGACCAGAATTTGAGCAGTGTGGTTAAATCAGGGTATTTACGTTTTACTGTAATTTCTTCCCTGTTGAAAAGTCTTTCTGAATATATTCTAGGCAGCACAATGGCTGGAGGGAGAAATGAGAGAGTAAACTGAAAATAGGCTAGAGGAGACAAAATACATTAAATGACTTTTACTAGCCTGTTAAAATGTGTACCAGTTGTGAGGCAGGCAGGATATCTACGTGCACATATGCCTATCTTCGATCAACAAGAAGTATTCTTGTATTAAAATTTTAAAGCTCATAAATGTAACCAATTATGACGTAAACGTTTGGGGTTTTTTTCCTGTGTATTAGATTTTGAGAGCCAAACTGCCTTTAGAGCTCCTATTGAGAACAATGTTCCTGGTAGAGCCAAGGGCAGAATTTGTCCCTTAATTGACAGAAGACAGAGAGCTTGTCTTCTACAGTTGCATGAGCATATTTCCTCTTAAATGGAAATACTGTAACCATCTGCAGAGATAGAGAGTGTGTGGATAGTTCACATTTAGAATGCCAGGGCAGCAATTGACTTCTGCCCACACAGAAATCACCAGGCTTTGATTGTGGTTAATTGTGGAATCAGGGACTTGTTTTAAAATGGTCTTTTTTTAAGATAGGTTCGGCTATGGATTTAATGTAATAAAAACAACCCTCTCCTCAGCATACTTCTAATACAGAATCATTAGTTGAAACAGCTTTAGATAATTTTGAACTGACCTTTTCCTTCTGAATTATTATGGTATGAAGAAAAAAAAAAATCTCTTACCTAAAAGTGCATTTTTTCCATGATCATCTGGCAAAAACCGCTTGTCCACAGCGCAGACTAGAATGTGCTCAGGAAGGTTGGGAGATTTGGCTCCTACTAACAGGAAGCCTGCTGGGATATCAATTTGCTCCATGCACAGAGATACTAATCGTAAATCTTTGCCTGCTTGACAAAAACCTAAAACACAAACCAAAACAAATGATACATCTTCGAAAGATTTCATTTAATTCTCTTCTTTTTAATCAGTTCCAAAAGCAAATTGGGCTTCACAACGTGGTGCTGTAACTGGGGTTTTCAAATATATCCTTTTCAAGGGTAATAGAGGAAATGGAGATAGCATCTCATCAAATCCACTAGCTCAAGGTTTCAGAGTCAAAAGAGAATCATTATTTTAAAGAGATTCTGAACACATTCAGGCAGAGAACACACATAAGTCTCTAAAGACTAAACAGAAAATGGCTCAGAAACCCAATTTAAAAAAAACCCAACACATTCAAAATAAGAAGGAAAGTTTGTGGTTTTATAACAGAAAACAGCTCTTAAACCATCCAAAAGAATATTTTTTTCTTTGCTAAATTTTAGTTTACAGTCCTTTCAAGATAACCAATTTTGGTTTTGTTTCTTCTAACAGGCTGGCACTGGTACATAAACATCACTAATTAATAGAAAGGAATGATAAAAATTGATGCCTAAAGTTTAGTACTGACTAATAAAGGAAAAATACTTTAAAAATCTAATTTTAAACTTGTCTATACATTTCATGAATTCCAGCAAGCAAAAGATTAATTCACTAGTTTTAGAGATGTCCAGTATGTTTTCTGTAAGTCTCCAACTGAGTCTCTTGACGTTTCAATGGGCTGCATGAGTTTAATTCTCCAGTTAGTTTTCTTCCCCACCCAAATACACATATGTATACAAAATAACGTAACTTTGTTTTTTGTGCTACTGGTCAATGTGGGGCTAAAGCCAGTGACAGAGGGCAAAACTGGGAAGGGGAGCAAGCTTCTGCTGTTCCATGTCCTGCAGTGAGCAGGTGGCAGGCTGGGATACACAAAAAAGCCTGGCAGGGCAACCCAGAGCTGTGGCCAGGCACCACAACAGGGCCCTCGGGAGCTCAGGACTCGGGGTGAGCTTGTCAGCCACCCACCAAGCAGCCACGGTGGGGATTTTTGGTAGGCTGGATGGGACAGCTTAGAGTAATTACAGGACCTCTGGAAGTCCAGATGGTCCAATCTCTTGGTCAAACCAAAGCCAACTTCAAAATTAGACTGACTAAGTAAATTAGCAATAACATTCAAAGACACTTCCATCTGCTTCAACACTGGACTTATAGGGATCTAAATCACTTTTCTGTACAGGTCCTTCATATTGTTTTTATTGAGTAATTTCTACTTTCAAGCAAGGGAATGACAGGTGTAAGAGAAAACAACAATCATGTGGCTTCCTCCAAAGGAAAGGATACAGTCACTGGGCGTTCTGATTTCCTTTAGGCAGAAGTCAATGAAAGAACTACCAAATTTTATGAAGAAGCTTGGTTCCCCTACAATTCTCACTTCTCCAGCTGCAAGATCAGTGCTACAGCCTGGCCTCACCCCTCTCCCAGCAGCAGCTGGTGGAAATTCCCCCCATTTCAGGATGTCTAATGACATCACACATTTTTCCATGGACCATCTCTCTCTCACTCCAACCACAGAAATACCACAACAGAGACAACACAGGCGTGCATCTACATGAATCAATATTTCAAATTAAAGAAAATCATAATCACAATATTCAACATTAGTGTTAAACACAAACATATCAAAATAAATTTGAAATTACTGTAATAAATGTTGAGACTTCAGCTACTAATGTGTATTACTTACACTTAATTAAAAATATTATTCAAGTAGTCCATAGTTGCTACAGAAATTGCAAGGAAAGAAAAAATCAAACCACTGGAGAAAAGCACTAACTAAACATCTGGAAACACAATATGATCACAGCTTAACCAAGAGCTACCTCAACTATTATTAACACACGTGTCTGCACTCCTGGCTATTGTGCTAAAACCCACAGTTTAAAAGTTCAGCAAAAGTGGTGAAAACTTAGGGGTTTTGGTTTTATCTCAGAACCGTACCAGGCAAAGAGCATGTGCAGAGTGGAATGCACAGAGGCAGCTAGCATGAACTTCCTGACAAGCAGCGGCTTGCTGAAAACATGGTCCGATGCAGGCTCAGTCTTGTGCCTACACACACAATCTGCAGAACCAGTTCTTGGCTGAATAGTTTCTTCAGTTATTCAATCAGCTCAGTTCCATCACCAGCTCACTCACGCTGAAAGCTAGCTTGGATTTACCCCTCACATGCCTTCTTCCAGCCAATGAATTAAAATGAGTGACTAAAGTTTTTATTTACAAATCAATGGATATTAATGATAATTTACCAATAAGAAGTCCGCTATGTTTCAGAGGAAAACTATTAAAACCGCATATTTCAAGCAAAATTTATTCTTTTCTGATTAGACGCAATTTGATTTTAGTAGGTTAAACTCTTTTTAAGGTGTATTCCTTAGAAACATATTGATCCTAATCAAATGGACAGCTAGGTACCAGGCTAAGTATTATCTAGACTTTTCAATGTAATTTAGAAAGAAACAGCTGCAGGTAAACATAGGAACAAAACTCCCTTACATTCAAAATAGAATTTGCTTACTCAAATGTTTATGCCATTTGGGTAGTATGTCCAGAATTTTCAAAACCGGCCTTAAATATTTAGGCATTCAGTGAAATCTGAGCAGCTGACATGCTTAGAAAATACCACCCTACATCTAGATTTAAAATAGAAAAATTACCCACCACTGACAATGTGGGTAAACAGGAAATCTGTAGATAAGGATTACGAAACAGCAAGTGCAGCAACATTTCAAGACAGATTTAAACCTATGCTTTTACACAATTACTCTTTAGCCTGGTTTCTACCTAAAAATTTTCAGGAAACGCCCAGAAGCACAGACAATGACTAAAAAGAGGCTTTTGAATGAATCACTAGCAACAGCAATACTAGGACACTGAAGAAAGCAGGATTTTGGTTGCCAATGTTGTTAACAGTTACGTTTCAATATAGACTTGCTTTCAGAAAGAGCACACGGCATTGAGAAGGCTGAATATCACATGAAAAAATTAGAGCCTCTTTGGATGCTTGAGGGTTTTGATTTCCCGGTGAGGTGAAGCAAAAGCTCCAGCAGTCCCCAACACCTGAGACGGAAGGAAAGAATCTGCTATCATCCAGGACAGGGGCGGAACAACTTCAGCTACGCTTTGCGCAACTGCACACATCACCATTCTGTGTGAGTCCCCAGGAGAGAAGGTGTAGGGAAATTTTAACAAACCCATCACAACATCGCAACAAGTTTATAAGCATTACTCGGTAACATCTTAGCAGTACCCATTGAAACAAACTGATGGACCTCAGTCTGCTATCACAGGCAACAGCAGCCTCTACCTGAGAGAGACTATTGATCTGAATATATCTAATATTTCCCACCATTTAGGATACGTAGGACTCTACTGTAGAAATGCTGCATCCTGCCTAGTCTGCAAACAATACCTAAGATTTACCCTCTGTATCGTCTCTTACTCCACCCAAAATGCTCTCAGAACCCTTCCATGTCCTCCTTCCTCCTTGCACAATCTCTTCTGCTTTGGTTGGTGACATCTCTCAGATCAGAGGTATGTATGTGTAGACTGGCTGGCCAGCACATGCCCCTCTAATGTTCAGGCTGTGTAAGAGGAGAGCTACAATTACTTTTCTCCCCCAGGGGACACTAGTTTTGGGACACCGATGTCATCCAACCAGCTCCTGAACTTCACAAATCTTGCTGAAATTCAATACCTTTAGGATATTTAGGTACCTTAGGACACCAAAGCTACCAGCTTCCTGGCAGGCAGCAGAGCTCGCAGGCAACTGCCAAAATCTCACTTTCTGAGGGAGTGAGACAAGTAACAGGGCTGACACTAAAAGTAGCTTACTCTGGCTCCCCTTCTGCGGGGGAGGAAAGGGATCTGTCCTGACAGTGAAGCAGCAAGGGGCCGGGGCAGTGGGGGGTGCAACACATAAAGACCCTCAGAGCCTCTGGGGGCTCTTCTCTTGTAACAAGCTGCGGAGCGTGACCAGGTAGAGCTGGGGATCACTTTGACCAGGAGATGTGGAGAGAATGCAAGTCTACTTCTCTGCAGTAAAAGTCTTCAGTTTTCCTTCAAAGACAAGCAGATGGTATACTCAAGAGCCCTTTGTTACCCTTCCTTCCCCGGCTTTTGGGGCTGCAACCCTTCTAGTTTTAAATTCCTGCTGCTTTTTTAAACCGAATGAGAAAATTCCATGCAAGAAACATTAATTTGGAAGCAAGGGTAGAGGAAGGAGGGATTAACCCCTTTCTTACTACATTGTCTTTTTCTAGTTAGCAAGAAACACAGAGACCCCCAACTTTTTTTTTTTCTGTTTTGGATGATTTGGCATTGATATTTAATTATCTGTGGTAGAGAACCATTGCCACATTAGGAAAGACAAAGGAAAGATGTCTCTGTAGAAGCAGAACTTGTGCTGCCCATGTTTAAGATTTGGAACGTGCAAAATCCACTTGCATTTCATAGCTATTCATTTAGAAATTTAGGTGCAAACTCAATTATATGTCAAGCGGCAGTAACCCATACAACTCTTAAGAAAAAAGAATGACCCTTCAGAGTCACACTTAACTGTGTGATATCCAAGTATGAAAAGGAAAAAAAACATAGCCACTAAAACAAACCAGCTTCTCTTTACAAAATTGTTTATCAGTGTGTAATTATAAAAAGTAAAAGACAATAGCTGAGCTGTTCCATTAAAAAAAAAAAAAATCGTCTTCCCAAAGCATCTTAGCTTTGTTTTAAATAAAGAACAGGCATTTATATTCTGATTAGAGATTTGCAAATACCAAAAGCAGTCACAAAAAAGAATAATGAATAGGTTTTACAGACATTATCTGCATTTCTTTGAAAGAAAATTCATTAGTTTTTGCGTCTGAGAAGTACACTTGCATTCTCCAACATGACTTCGAGTAAATTAATCCAGTCTCATCTTCCTGGAAAGGAAAATGTGTCCTCACAACTGCGGACACCTCGAAGTGCTGGAATCTTCTTAAAAATGAAATTTGTATATATTTTCCCTTTCCCCACCAGTAACAAGAAACAGTTTCAATGTGGGTTACTGGCCCCTTGTTGTACTGCAATAAATGGGGTATTTGCATAAGCAATTAGCTTCCAAGAATTACATATGAATTACTGGTCACTGTCACTTGCTATTGTAACTTCACAGTAACTGATCAGGTGTTAAGTACCTGCTTACCTAATTGCCTCTGAAAATACCTTGGCCCTTCTTTAAGCATCAGGTAAATTGAGGATTTACTAACAAAAGAAAGGTGCTACTATTGTGTTTCCCACAGCTTGCATAAAAATGCTACTCCACAAATTAGAAACAGCCTGTTTCAAAGCTACAGCAAACAAGTGGTTCAGAACAGCTTCGTTATTATTTCACTGCATATTTGAGGTACCTGTATGAAAATGCAGAGGTATTTGTCTTGAAACCTTCTTTTCATGGAAGGTATAAGTTAGTTATAAAAGTTTGTGCTGAGCAGAAAAAAAAGCCTTCCCAAATACCATTATTCTTCTTGATTACAAAATCTTTACTTTATGACTAATAGCAAGGATCAATGGCAAATGCAGTTGCTCTTTGCAATGGGCTAACAGAAGAGTTAAAGAATTTAATATTATGGCCAGCTGAGAAGGAACACCAAAAAACTGTCACTTGTGAGGCACTTATTTTTTTAGGTGATGAATAAAGGCATTAAAATCTACTTTTTGCACCTATGTGACTGACAACTCTGCCATCTGCCTAAAAGAACAAGACACCACAGAAAATAATACAATGGTTATGGCATAAATCCTGAATTCAGGAACAGCAAACAACACAAATACCTGAAAAGGGAAAAAGGTTTCACCCCATCTGTGCTAAAAGGCGGGAGACAGGATTTGCAGCAAGTAGAGCTACGAACTGCAGATTCTAGTACCAATATTTTGCTCTTGGATAAGCAGTTAAATACGTGCTTAGCTTAAAGCATCCAAACAATTACAGTGACTTCAATTAGTCTATCAGTATCTTTTAAGATTTTCCTAATGTTATTTATCTTTGTAATTAAATAACTAAGATAAGGGATGTAAACAATGGCAGTGATACTGTCTTACATCTCTGGAAGGGCACATTCATGAGATGAAAGATGAGCTATCAGATTAATACCTTGCTGAGATACCGTCTGCAGCGTGAATGTTTGGGAACCTGGTTGCTTTAAACACTTATGTAAAACTATGCTAACTGATTATTAGCAGTATTTTGAAAAAAGTATTCTTTCCTTTTCCAGATATGAAAATATTCTTCTCTTAAATCATCTCCTTGAGAACAGCATTGAAGAGCGAAACAGATTTTGTAAATTCATAATGGAAAACTTCACAAAGAGGAATGAACAAGCCTAAAATTCTGTGGTTGTGGCACAGGAAACTTTCTTCTAGGGTGCTCTGATCATCGAGATAAAAACCAAAACACAGAACTGCCCTGGTAGGTCATCTTTTTCCAGGACATGCTAAAAATCATATTACATATATACATGAGCATACAGTTACGCATATTATGAAACTATAGCATAACTAGGCATAACCTTGTGACATGCAATATGCAGCCACAGCACAGAGGTCTGCATGGCAGTGGGTGCTTCACAGCTAAGCATCTCCATGCAGTGTCACATCAGGCAGGGCAGCCTTATGAAGCAATGCTGAGCAGAGGGGGCAAAGGCACCAGAGAACATGGAGCAGTCTGCATGCAGATGGATAAGAGGTCACCTCTCCAGCAAAGACACAGACCTTTATCTGGAAACTCACAACCTCACAACTAACATTTTTGTCTGGGCATGCAAGCACAACCAGGGATCACCCAAACATGTGAATGAGGCTGAGAAAGATCTCTTGATGTCACATAAAAAGTTCTTTCACAATCGAATGAATGGTGGCCTTGGAGCTAGGTAAAGTTTTGAGCCCCACTCCCGCTACTGTCCTTTCCAGCCACGAAGATTCCATGATTCTACGATACTGGCAGGCTGGTCCAGAACCACATCACCAATAGTTGAAGAATCCTAAACCCTTAACCTGAATGCATTCACAACCACTTTATGCATCCATTACACTTCCACAGGACCCTGTCATGACTGGCTCTCCTCCCTCCTTAGTGTTTATCCTTCTCATATTTTGAAGATGTAAGTATATGCCATCTCAGCTTTCATCCTGGCAGGCAAGCAGCCTTGTTAGATAGAACTCCTTCCTCTTAACCATCCTGTTGCTTCTCCTCTGCATCCTGCCCAGTTTATTTTACGTTTCTTTAACAGAAGTGATCAGAACTACTTTTGCTTTCCACAGATTTTGCAACCTTTATTGATACTTGTCCACAACTGAGAATACCTTCCTAGGAATACATCATTTCATACTTTCTTCTTCTCCCCTCCTACCAATTTACAAGCCTCCAAAGATAGCAAATACACTTCTGTGTGAATAACAAATTCTCTCAACAATATTCCCCAGCTTTCCATAGTAGCCAGCCTTTCTATTCTTTGTGTTACGGGGAACCAGTGGTACCTTGTTACAGAGGGTAAACATGCTCACGTAAGCTTCATTCAGAAGGGAAAAAGGAAAAAATGTAAACATTTGCCACCAACTACCCCCCTCACACCCCACCAAATGTTGAAGGATTACCAGTCACTAGTGCTTACTTCTGTCATCACATATAACCACACACTACAGTAAGGTACAAAGCGTTCTACAAATTACAACTTTTTATGGCCTCTACATGAGGAAGCCCATAATTCAGGAAGATGTTGAATAAAATCCCAAGAAGGGGTCTTGGACCTGGTGGGAAGGGTTGTTCGTTTTTGAGGGTTTGAAGGAGAAGTGTTTTTAAGATAAGCATATCTAATAAAGATGAACAGACCTTCTTTACAGAAGTTAAATCTTCAGAATAGCACAATTATAGAATAAGGTGAACCAGTTAGATCAATTTTACTTGGTCCAAGAGATGTAATTATAATGACCTGACCCTTTCTCTAACACATTTAAAACCAAACAAAAATAGTACTGTCAAAAACTTTACTTGTCTTGAACAACAATTAGCACAGCTCAGGATAAACTATCAACGGCCAGCAGGCAAGTGGGGAAGACAAAACAGACAAGCTTTCATTACCATCCCTCTTATCCCCTTGCCAGCACAAGGAACACCAAGTCTACATTTTCTCTCTCCAAACTCTTCCTTCTGCCCATGGAAGGAACTAAATCCAGATTTTACAGTGTTTCTGGGAAGAACTGGGGGATAGACAGAGAACCAGCCATACTGATGCTGACTAAAGTAACTTCTTTGAGGACAGTAAACCAATGATGACCAAAGAAAATAAGGGGCTCTCAGAAACTGAGTGCCACAGCGAGTCTTAGACCTTGCCTTCAAATAATACACTATCACAGAATCACAGAATCACAGAATCACAGAATCACAGAATCACAGAATCACAGAATCACAGAATCACAGAATCACAGAATCACAGAATCACAGAATCACAGAATCACAGAATCACAGAATCACAGAATCACAGAATCACAGAATCACAGAATCACAGAATCACAGAATCACAGAATCACAGAATCACAGAATCACAGAATCACAGAATCACAGAATCACAGAATCACAGAATCACAGAATCACAGAATCACAGAATCACAGAATCACAGAATCACAGAATCACAGAATCACAGAATCACAGAATCACAGAATCACAGAATCACAGAGTTGGAAGGGACCTCTGGAGATCATCTAGTCCAACCCCCTGCCAGAGCAGGGCCACCTTAGAGCAGGTTGCACAGGAACCCATCCAGGCGGGTTTTGAATGTCTCCAGAGACGGAGACTCCACCACCTCCCTGGGCAGCCTGTTCCAGTGCTCTGCCACCCTCAAGGTAAAGAAGTTCCTCCTCATGTTTAGGTGGAACTTCCTGTGCTCAAGTTTGTGCCTATTACCTCTTGTCCTGTCGCTGGGCACTACCAAAAAGAGTAGAATGGTAGGGGTTGTAAGGGACCTCTGGAGATCATTTAGTCCAACCTCCTAGCTAAAGCAGGTTCACCTACAGCACCTTGCACAGGATTGTGTACAGGCAGGTTTTTAGTATCTCCAGAGAAGGAGGGTTCACAACCCCTCTGGGCAGCCTGCTCTAGTGCTCTATCACCCTCAAAGTAAAGGTTTTCCTCATGTTCAGATGGAACTTCCTGTGTTCCAGTTTGTGCCTGTTGCTCCTTGTCCTGTTGCTGGGCACCCCTGAAAAGAGTCTAGCCCCATCCTCATGACAGCTGCCCTTTAGATATTTATAAGCATCGATGAGGTCCCCTCTCAGTCTTCTCTTCTCCAGGCTAAACAGACCCAAGTATCTCAGCCTTTCCTTATAAGAGAGATGCTCCAGTACCCTGATGATCTTTGTAGCCCTCTGCTGTACTCCCTCCAGTAGTTCCTTGTCTTTCTTGAACTGGGAAGCCCAGAAATGGACATAGTTCCTGTGTCCAGGAAGTCCTCTTAATCCATATTTTCTCAGATTTAAGACTTTGACTACAAATGTATTACCAGGCTTCCTAGCTCATGAGCTTCTAACTTTAGAGACTATGCATTATACTGAGAATTAGTTGTAAAGATCTCACGTGTAAAAGAATAGACACCAACCATCAGTAGTGCAAGACCCTTCTGGGGCAGGTTTTTGTGAATACGGAATTGGTGGACTACTTGAATCTGACATGTCTTCATCCTCCTCTTCATCTTCCATTTCATTAACAGTCTGGTTGGTAGAAAAGTCCAGGTTTCCATTTTGGGAATAGCGATGTACTAACTCTTTATCCAACTCTTCTACCTTTGGCTTCACATCTGAACAAGAATAAAAAATAAAATGAACTTTTCAACAGTACTTGCATCTATCTTCTTTTAAGATAACCAGCATGCCATTCTTTCACCTTAATGAGACCTAAGATTCAGATTTTATGTCACACAATGACCTGCTATGTGGCTCTCTGGTTTTTTAATGAAATATATCCCACCCTTTCCTCACACAGAAAAAACAATTGAAATGTGCCATACTTTCATGGTTACCTTCCGGCAAGAAAGGAGGCTGGTCAGGATCCAGGTACAGCTGTGAGAAGATCGGCCGTGGGACAACGCTGCTACATCTCAGAGAAGCTTCTATAGAGTTATGAAGAGCTTCTTCAAAACGGGCAGATTTTAGTTGCCCTGCATATGAATTCCCCATGATCTAAAAACATAAAGAAAACAGCTGATAAGGGGGTGGGAAAGCGCGTATGCAGACCATTTACAAATGAAGACTGATGTCTTAGTAAAGTCCGTCATAACAGTGATATAAAGTTAGTAAGAAAGTATGCTACGAAAGTAACACTTCTAACTAGTACTATGTGTTCACATTTCTCTCTCAATCCAGTAGACTGTATCCCCTTGTTTCAATAACAGCTTTTAGCACATTTCCAACACACTGCTTTGTGTCTTCTGCATACAAGGCCTTTCAACAGCCTCAAGAACCTGCCTGGTGTAGCATTTAATGGATGGTAGATAAAATCATTATTATTGTCTTTTTAGGATTTTCGGAGTAGACTGCAGAAGGGCGAGTAACACAGAAAATTAAAAACATCAAATTTGGCTTCATCACTAGTTGCCTAACAGTTTTTCTAACTGAAATTACAGGGAAGGTCAGTTCTTTGTCTTTTTAGGGTCTTCAACTCTTGTCTTCAATGTAATACTATGATTTACAGGTAGTCTGATCCATATAACTCAAATGATCTAATCTTAGTCTTACAACAAAAGATGTAAGTAAAAAAAGACAGAAATAAGCAACATACAAACCATACACAGCAAATGCTGTGAAATGGTTTTATTTTAAATTATGCTTTATACTAGTATAGTGATAACAATCATTTAAATATCTGCTTTGGCAATTAACATTTATGTTTATACCAATAACAAATTTAGAAACTTCATGAAATATTCAAGCACAGTCCCACAGATCATTACTTCTCCTTGGGTGACATTATACAGCCCACAGCCTGTTACATTTGTGCCCACAGCACTAGGATGCAGACTTGCAAACCTACACATTTAGTAGCAGGATGGCCATGGAATATTCTACCAACAAGCTGAGGGAGACTCACCGAAACACGAAATCTTCCACTTTGCTGGATCACTATATCATATGACATTTGCTCCAAAGAAACAGCAATCTAACATTTTCCAGTATTCTGAATACAAGACTGCATTCTCACAGAATTTTATTTCAGCAGAGATAGCTTTTCCCCAGTTAAATCAATAGACAGGAAAGTACAAAACCTTCTAATGTTATCTTTGTACTTCCCTTCACTAGATGTCACCTAGCCCTATGACCAGGAAGAGACCTTGGCCAAGAAGATAAGTTGGCATTTAGAAAACCTACAATTCCACTCCTGCTTTATCACTAGGTTGCTCAAGGTCCTCAGGGCCACTTGTAAAAGGAAAATAATGGTGACAGCTGCTTATAGCATATATCTAAGAGCTCAATATTACTACACTACTGGAATACATAGGCATGAAGCTTTTTTAATTACTCACCTCCAGCCTGAGAGAGACGCTCAGTTTCCTGTTCAGTCAGAAACTTTGTACAAATTTGAGCAAAGAATTCCTCATCTTTGACTTAGGCTCACTTTTAAGAAATTTTGGGGCAACAGCATTTCCCTACCCCAACCAGATACAATAAAAGATAAATACAATTTCTTAATGTGACGCATTCACCTATTTCAGCAATAAAACATTTCAGACAAGTAGAGTCTCATTTTCACTATGTAAGTTTTCATTAAATTTGGAAATTTGGCAGGGAGTGTGTGCAAACACACAACTACAAAGTGAGTTGAGGAAAAAGTTATACTGAAGCAGGGTTAAGGTTGCAGTGCACTAAATCCTGTCAGGTGCCTTTGAACAAAGAACTGATGAAAAACAGCTAAGTGACAGAAATCTTACTTTTACTAAAATTAGTTTATTTCCATAAACATCAGTGAAATCACGACAAACTATTGTATCTTTAAATTGTGATTTCTGTGCTATGGAATTTTATGTCAGGTACAATGTGCTTAAGGCAGGATTTCAGAAATGTATTCAAATGAAAAGACTTTAGTTAAAACACCATTAAAAACATGAATCAATCTTCAAGCATCTGAAAATCTGCAATTACCACAGCACATCATCTGCCTGAAGTCTGTTCATCCTCCACATTTTCTACAATCTATATGTTGTATACAACCTATGAGAAATATTTTTATTTTGATGTGAAACCATTAATAAAATTTGGCATGCACACAGCAAAAATGTTGGCCAGCCAAGGCTATTTTAATTTGCCTCCCTGGAATCTATACAAAGAGACTTGTTTGTGGATGGTGATTGTTGTGGATTTACCTGAGAAGGCTGGTTAATATTACTGGAGGACATTTCTAGCTCGCCGACAGAAAACAAGATTGTAATTGGAAACGCCAAGTAAAGAAAAGAAACTCGTACGAGCGCTGGTCTCTGCAGCGTGGAAGCGGAGGAGGAGGAAGGCTTCTCAGGGATGCATTTGTGCAAGACTGGCGGAGGTACCAGAGGGCAGAGAGCCCAGAGCAGTGATGGCTGGAGGTCCTGCTGGGCTGCAGCAGGGGGAAGCTGGGAGCCCTGGAGACCAGCGCCAGGGAGCCAGCACTGGGCAGCTGATTTCCTAACACCGCCTGAGGCCATTAGGACAGCTGGGCCTCATTTGGAGTTCAAGGGAGCTGGAGGGAGAGAGCAGGGGCAGGAGGAGCTGGAGGCTCTCCCTCCACAGGGCAGAGGGGCTGGTGAGACCCTCTGACAGAGAACTGCTGGCTGCTTTGGTTTGTGCCACCCTGATCCAGCCTGCCCAAAAGCACCAATTCAAGGTATTAATGCCTTAGGATCTCTGCTTTTGATTCTACCCCTATTAGCAAGAGCTTTGTTTTCCTCCTCCCAGGGTAAATGGGAGGCAGCCCCCCCGTGAGCGCACCACTGCAGTGGCAGAGGAGACAGCAGGAGCGTATGGTGCCTTAAAGGTGCTCATGTACCTGCCATATCTACATTTAAATACGACCAAACCCAATTATTTCAATGTAACTAAATTAATGCTCGTTACTAAAAATTTATCCAAATAATACGCCTATCCCACATTCTTATATGAGGCCATTTAGTAAAAATGAAACAACAAAATAAACCCTGTTGCTTTCTAGAATGAAACTAAGACAAGTGTTCCCTAAAATTCTGCACATTTCACGTTAGATTCAATGGGCCTGGGGGGGCTGTGGGAAAGACGGTCCCAGGTTGAGTGCAGTTGAGACTATCTGACACAGCGTCTGAGAGAAAACAAAGCCGGAGGATTTGGCTGAGGAGCTCCTCTCGGATCTCACATGCCTGCTGTCCTCCTGTCAGCGCTGATACGTCGGTGTTCGCCCTCACACCCGCGGCCCTGCATCCAGCCATACTGCACCGAACTACACCGGCGCCTACTTAGGTGCACTGAGAGGTTTCTAATGGGCAGGAGGTTTGATTTGGGAGTAAATAATTCTTTCCATATCTACACGCAGACTAATTGCAGTTGGCTCAGCACAGAGCTGGTTAGATTCCCAGTGTTGAGCAATTTGCTCTTAAAACTTATTATAGAGAGACTAGAAGACATCTTTAAAAACGAGCAATTTCAAAATGAAATCTGCAGCAAAACGTGAAATAAGGGGAATTTCCTAACATCCAGATCCCTTGCACTTCCAGGCGCTATCCCTCTCAAGGTACAACTCTGAAAAGACACAGACACTAAGGCATCATGATTACTACCCAACACGTCTCCACTGCTGCTATGCTTCTTCAAAGCAGATTTCCTAAGCCTACTTCAAGTCATCTTTGCAGTGGGCCATCACTGACTAAACCGGATGATTAACTATGAGATTTGCTGGAGTTTGAGAGCTGCCTTACACTAGAGCTGTAAGGCAGCCCTCGTATCTCAGTCTGGGTCCTTACAAAGACACATGAACAAGGCAATCATGAAATTCCACTAACCTGACCCTGAGTGATGAAGTATTAATGAATTTAACTTATCTTTAATAAAAAATTAAATATGGGCATTCGTTACAGAAAGTAAAAGTACAATTACCAGGAGCTTCCATCAAAGCAGACAGAAATGGAGGTAATAAAAGCAAAATTTCAAAGATGATTATTTTAGCACCGCATCACTTAACCGTGTGGTGAAGGCCCCAGGGAAATTCTGATCACTCTTTCAACCCCAGAAGCTGAACTTACAAGAAAGTCTTGTCTATTCACGCAAATAATCTTGTCTCATGTGATCATCCAGGTTTCAAGAGATCTGCACAGAAACATGACACTGGATGTTCAAGAAGAATCAGAGCCTAGATCCAGCAGACTTGGAGTGTTCAAGTACAGTAAACAGTACCCACTTTTAGTTAGAAAAATAGGTGGCTATGGTCCTTCACATAAAAAAAAAAAAAGTAACCTCTGGAAAGCAGATTGTTACCCAGTAGCTCTTGGGAGCTAGAACTGCACATTCAGTTGAAGGCTCTGCTAGTAAAAATATAATCAGATCATTCAGTACACCAGATACCACATATTTGGCCTCCAGGTGGGTCATGACCCCAGAGACTTTAAAGGAGAGGAACTGAACTGGAGGATGAGGGAGGGGGTGAGTGTTGTTGTTATGGCTTAAAGCAATTTCACAATTACCTGATAGCGAATGATGAATCTGATGCAAACACCCTCCATTAAGTCGGCTCTATCAAGTCCTTACTTTATGTTTAACCTAATGATGTAATTGTGTTCTCCAAAACACGTAATCTGGCTTCTGATCTGGCCTAACCCCACAGGAAAGTTTCTCTTCAAAGGAAAAGAAAGCAAGTTCCTTCACACAGGCACTGCCAGGCCCAGCACAGCTTCTGTATCTCAAAGGGTTATCTTAGGCAAGAGAGACCAGGCATCTATTTATGCTGTAGAATTGTTTGGGAACTGGTTGTTTCAGGTACAACTAGCATTTTCTATTAACCACGTCATTCTTATTGATGTTCTGGGAATAGTATATTTTTCCCATTAGAGCATCATTAGGATATATCGTGAACATGCATACAACAGAAAGGATCACCGTTAATAACGACAATAACAAATATGCTAATTAAAAGTGTAAACTTCAAAGTCAAAAGTATATACCCAGCATTAACTGTAGCATTCAGTGGGAAAAGACTTATGTGTGAGTGAATACAAGAGTGTAAGGCCAAGTAGTCTCATTAACAGATCCCTTATAACCTTTGTGAGATCCTTTTTCTTCCCCCCCTACAGTCCTTTCAAGATTCTGAGATTCCCACCCTGCTTTTGTTTTGGTTAGGGATATTCAAGCTCAACTGTAATAGAGTTTACAATCTTATGTAGCAAGTGACAGATAAATAACTCGTTCACAAATTCTTTCAGGAAAAAGGAATGATTAGTGTGTACCGACTTTCTTTACAGTGTAGTTTCCTTTCATTTTATTTTTCATTTTATTTCAAAAGAAAATGTTTAGAATATAGTCTTTCAGTGTGATGTTGCCACCACTCTGTCAGAGGAATGGGAAAGATCAAGAACGCCTGTTTTTTCCTGACAAAGTTATTTCTCTTACCGCTCAATTAATAGGATCTGTACTTGGAGTATTTTATCAGATTACCTGGGACTTGGGCAATCCCTTGGACAGAAAAAGGCATGCACAACAGAGCTACATGCAGGATAGTGGAACAGGGCAGCTGTTCCCTCCCAACATGAAACAGAAAGCAAATCACAAGTGGTGCTAATATGGGGGCTGCTATGCCTTTACTGCTCCATCCCTTCCACCCCAAGACTATCCCCACAGTCTTCAAGCACAGTTCACAAAACAATAAACATCTGAACGTAAAATTCACACCTGAATTTAGGATGGCGTTAGTAAGTTGAACTTACATGCATGAAGCTGTCAACTTCAAATCACGCCCAAATACTGCAAAAAATTAAGTCTGAATTATACTTTTAAAAATCCAGGGATCTGGGTGTTTTCAGCTTCACAGTATAAACCAGCAGCGAGGCCAAAAAAAGGAAAACCACCAAGAAACAGAAACTGAAACTCAATCTCATCTCTTTTACTTAAGATTTGAAATGTCTCTTTCATTCTTTTTAACAGTATTATTTACTGTGCTGTACACATAAAGAGGAGTTTACAACTGCAATCAAACAGAATATATTGCAAGGTGTAATGTTACAGAAATCACTGCAAGTTAAGCTCAAGTCAAGTTTTAAAAAATGGTAGTTCAGCGCTATTAAGTTACAAGTTTAGCACTTGTGTTTCTTGCCTAACATCCCTCATTTTCCTTCATCTTTCAAATGTTCTGATAAAACTCTCCCAGAATCTTTCAACGCTATCTTTTGTAAGTCCGAAGTTTTAAAACACTATTTTAGAGTTGTCTGTGCAGTCAGACTCAAACTATGTAAACCCAACAACAGTCACTTGTTCTTATCACTAAACTGAAGCTGGAATTCATTTTGCAAGATTCCTGCATGTGAAGCTTTGTGACAAGAACTGTACAGACCTTGCACTGGCTTTACTTTTCTCCAGGCTATGGCTCCCACTCAGAAAAAAAACGTTGCATTCCAGGTAGGCTGAACTCCGAGAGGAAAACCGGTGCAAGTCGGCACACTGGGAATGCTCAACACATTCCTCTAGTGAGGGCTGAGATGATTTAAAGATTAAGCACATGCCAAATTTCATTTGATGCCATTTCCTCAGTAAACAGATGCAACAAGCAGATGAAAGAAAACATCTGACCTCACTACTTAATTTGCGTGAACTCACCTACAGTGACTACACAATATGAAAAAATTATGGAGGACTAGTTTCTGTGAATAAATGATACTATGCTAGAAGCATTTAATGCAATATATGCCATTTTTCTATGGAAAACTACGTGGAAAAGTACTATAAAGAGACTGGAATATGAATGGAGCAAAACTGTAGCTGATACCATTTGGTGGGGTACTTGGAATCAAGGAATTACTTTTGATGACTGTTGTAAATGCAAAACTCGTTTTTGTGGGCAAAGGCTGTCTTACGCATGCAAATGCTCATATCCAAATAAGCACTATATATCCTGTCACCATTTGCATGCACTTGTACACTTTTACGGTCCCTTTACACTCATCCACCCAGAAACATCTGTTCACACAACCTTCCCCCCACCCCTGGCTTTTGCAAATATACCATTTCTCTAATTATTCCTCCTCTGCCTTCCTACTGTGGAAAAAAGAGTTTAATTATAAGCCATATAAAAACCCATTTTTTGTGTTTATAATATCAAATATATATATGTCCTATTTTTAGTCTTCTCCCATTGCATCCCCTGGTGTTTCATGGAAAGGTTGATGATACAGGGTTGTGGACAATGACAAGAAGTCAGATGACAACAAATTTGACCACAAAGGCTATTAAAGTATAGAAGAGTTCATAAAAATTCGGTTGCCAGTAATACAAAAAAGAAATGCTCAGTAGTATATAATCAAGAATGAGAAGATTATATTGAAGTGCAAATCTTACCCAAATAGCCCTATACCCTTTGTGATATAGAAGCTTCCAGGATTTAATTATGTTGATTTAACCTATTCTGATTGCAAGACTTTTAGACCTCTTTTAAATGATGTATGAAATTAGCAGGTAAGTTACTGTGAAGATTTTCTAGGGGTTTTAAAATTAATTTGTAGAAGATGGAGCAAATCTTTTATGCTACTGGGGTCTTTTACAAGGTACGTAAGGAATGGAACATTACTATGCACCTTCAACAGAAAATGTACATTTTCTCTTTTTTTTTTTTTCCAACAGGAAAACCTTCAAGTGAAGAAAGCAAACAAACAATTTAACATTTGATAATGTTAAAAGACTTCACTATTTTGAAAGGATTATGTGCTCACACTTGGATGCTCACACACTTATTGCAGAGGCAGCACAAATAAATCACTAAAGAGCACTTTTGAAAACCTCAGCCTGCTTCCTTAAAACAAGCATGCTCATACATAGCTTTCCCCATTTATGTTCTCTGCCCTAAATCAATAGGACTATTAACCACATTATTAATGACAGTGCAATACAACCAAATCAGTAGTGGTGCTCAATCCCAGCACTAGGATCAAGGCATTTTTTTGCTGTGTAATTTTGATTTTGCAGTTAGCTGCAGACATGAATTTTGATTTATTCCCCATATAATTTAGCAAGTTAGCACAGTCAGGCAAGTTACATGTTTGAATCATTTCAGCTACTACCGTTAATAACACAGCAGATAAAACTAACGTATCTAAGTAGTTAATGTAATAACTATTTAAATAACTGTAAATGCACATAGCATTTTGCTGCTTACTGAAACATTTTTCTGAGCCCGTATTTGTTTCCCAAATCATGTATTCAAAATCAATACCTGTTCCCAAACCTAACAGATTTTTACTGGAACATTGTTATTTTTATATACTTTTCATATAGATAAGTGTACAGTCATTCACTGGCAATACATATTCTGCTAGTGATACACAGATCTTATTGTAAGTTATTAGCTAACAACTGTATTTAGTAATTAGTAATTAAAACAAACTATTCAGAAATTAGAAACATAAAATGTATTTATGTAGTTTATAATAATCTATAATGTAAACTGTATATTCTCAGATACATCAGTTAATTAATTTAAAGCTGTGTTTTTAATGGAGATAATGTGTATTTCAATGGAACACTGTCTAATATTACACCATTTTAAAAAAAATTATATGTGGACTTCTTGAATTTTCATGACTCAAGCTCAGCAAACAGTCTAAATACGAAATAAGAGTCCACGTTTGTCAACAATTTTAATGCTGAAAACGATCACTAAAGGCTTACTTTCATGAATTATGTATTTTTTTTCTCTGAGGGGTTGTTTCTATCCTGAGAAAGTGGAAGGGAAAGTTATCTGTGTTTCAAAAGAGGTATATAATGACATAAAAAGGAGCCTTAATAATGGCATCTCAACTTGCACTGCTCATGAAAATGAAAGGGATGATGATCTGTTAAGCATATATGGTCTGGCTATGTAGAACCTGAGCACTTCACCTACAGTCTCAAGCATTCTTTGAATGCCTTATCAATAAAGTTTGTTACCAACTCTTCAACACAACGGGACTAACAAAGGCCACCATTTGAAGCTAATGATATTAATGTCATTTCCAACCATCAAATTTGCTCAACTTGTTTGTAATTCTTACTTGGTTTTTTTCCTGCACGTCCTCTCTGCTCCACTTCTCATGATCTACCTTCAGACTTCAATACTGTAAGTACTTTTTCACCCGCCTGCTGTTGTTTTATTGTCTTCAATAGGACTATGGAATAAGACTGTGCTCTATGGCTTAGCAAACCGTGTGTGTAAATTATTGTAAATCCTTTGGCCCCTAGGCTGCAAAAATCTAACTTTTAAAACATCACAGCTTATGCTATTTATTTATCGTACACGCAAGTAGGAACTTATGCATACACACTGCTTGACATTTTTTAAGACTGCTAACCAAGATGACACTATTTGATAGAAAAGCAGCATGAAAATTCACTACTAAGATACACAAAATTGAAGCTAAAATTTAATCTGTTCTGACACATCTGGACATCAGATTGTACAGTACAAGCATTAAACAGAAAAATCCTTGAAAATCATTCCAGGTATCTACATCTGCAGTAAAAGTGGTTTTCCCCTGTGGTCTTTTTTTTCTCTCTTTTTTTTTTTTTTTAAGTTTCTTCATGTGAAAGTGTTACTAAATAAGGAAGACACAGAAATTTTTATTGCCAAGCAGTATAAACTAATGCACTTCACCCTGCAGAGACATTACTTGTCTGAAAATTCTTAACTCTAACAACATGTACTGACACTACTAAAAAAATATCTAAGTAATAGGCATAACAGTAATATGGATTACACTGGCTCTTAAAAACTTCCAGATACGACCCAATTCTTCAGGAACATCCACTCAGTATTTTCTCTTTCCACAGTATTCTTCTTGTCTGGTGCATGTTCTGGTTTGTGACAGCTGCAACAAACTGAAAATGAAACACCAGAGTAGGACTTTGTAAACTCCAACCTTTCTTTTGCAGTAAGGAGTCTTTCCCCTCTGCCCCACAAAGCTGGCAAAGTTGTAAATGTAGCATGGCAGTTCTTTAAATATGCAACCTGAAAGTAATTTCAGCATTACCAACTTGAAGAAGAGATGGTCTCTGCAGCCAGAGCGTGTCTGTGACACTGTACAAAGGAGAACAACCTGCACCCGAGAGCCTCACAAGCGGCTTTTCCCACATCTCCTTCATCTGTAAAGTGTATAATCCTGCCAAAAGCACCATCAAGTCCTGTTCCTTTTCCTCTCCAGGAGGATTATTAAACAAAGCCCTAACACAGATTTCTAGATTAAAAAGTAAAATTAAATCAAGGAGTAATAAAGAAAGTCTTAAGTAGTCAAACTTGCCTTCACTAACCGATAGAAGGAGGTTAGGTGGGTTTGTTGGTTCCTCACCTCCTCCAAAAAAAAAAACCCAACACACTGTTTTCCTCCCTGGAGCCCTGTTTAAAAACAGCACAAGTCTGAAAAAGAGTTCTCCTTGTTTTTACGAGGCTTGGAATCCCTAAAAAGGAACCCCTAAAGGTGGAAACAAGGCCCTCTTCTTTTGCGGAGAGGTTGTGTCAAAATGTTTATCAAGTCTACACAGAGCATGTTCCTGTACAGCTCTTCCAAAAATACCATTTTCAAATAGGTCAAAATGATCACGTTTCTGCTTATCTGAACTCAGAATATGTTTTAGAAAGGAACAAACAAATCTTTTCTTATCTGAAGCTCCCATGCATTCTCTAGATACAGAGGCATATCTAACATCATTCTTCTGCAGTCACTTTTAGCCTGTGATGCAGAGACAAAAAACCCCACAAAAGCCAGCTGCTTTCATGGCCATTACTTAGCCAAAAGCAATGTGTGAACGGATAAGAAAACCCTGCATAGGTCAAAACCGTAACAATCAGCTTAAACCTACAAGTAATGTCAAGTTTAATATCGTTTGCACATTTTTTTGCAACTTCTCTGCTGTTGGGAAACAGTGTCTAACTTGTTCGTAGAATTACTACTTTAAAAGAAAAAAAACCCCAATAACTTTCTCGTATTGAATTTTAGTGTAAATGAACTTCAAAGTGCAGAGTGCTTCGTAGAGTTCTTCCTTTTCCTTCTACGCAACATGTGGTCGTCATGTGTCAAAACTGACTCTACTTTCTCCCCTCCCCAGAATACCACAAATTCTTCTGTAAAATAAACAAAGCTCTGTCCAGAATTTCTGAAATTACCAGAGGCAACCCCTGTTTGAGATCAAAGATGCACATCACTACTGGGCCTTCTGCAACATCCCAGATTTCAGTTGAGATGAATTATGCAACAAACGGGCAATCGACAGAACAGAACATTAACATCACATCCAGGAATGTATCTACAAAGAAGAGATTTGACATTCAAGCTACCTTTCCTAGATACTTTGGAATCCCAATAGGTATTTGTAGGATAAACATCCACAAATGGTATTTTTATAATTTTTATAATGCCATTTAGGTCTGGCATAGGAAAACCTTTACTTAAAAGAGAAATGCAAAACCTCAAAATTACATACTATTAGAACTTAATAGGAGAAGAAAACAATTTTCTATTTCTAACGCATACAACTTGTTCTGTGATGTTACTCGTCACCCACTGACACAAACTGTGTCTTTATATCTTAGAAGAAATGAAAATGACAGGAAAACACATTATTTGATGGGGATATTAGATGTGCTTTTCTAGTTGTTTTTCTCTCTCTGAGGACAAGTCTTAATGATGTTTACAGGCTGGACTTAATTTACGTGCAACATAAACATGCTAGCAGAGGCAAGATTGATGCCCAAAGCTGCTATTATGATTTAGTGAGTCAGTAACACAGACAAATCACAGGTTCTATGAATTCTTGAAAGCACGCATATAAAACTTGCAGTAAATACTGACACTCAAGAAACTAGTGCTCATATTTTTCTGTGACTGCTGCCACAGTCGAATATAAATACTATGTATAGAATTCTCACTGTGGGCTAAACTTGGAAAAAGCACTTGATAAACACCTTATAGATACAGAACAATTTTCTCAGTAGATGAGAAAAAATCTTAATAATCCATATACTTCCATTTTACATACTTTGAGTAATTAAATTCTAGGGTTACAAACAAAATTAAGCATTAAAGCTCAAACATGTATTTCTCTAAGCAGTTTTATTATACAGTTTGTTTTATTATACAGTTTATTTCATATAGCCCTTAATTTCATACAGATGTACAGTGTAAAATGTTATATTCATTGCTTGTAGGGATAAAGCAGAAAACAGATTCAAACAGGCATCTCATCGAGTTCCTACAGCAAAAGGCAGTCCAACCTCACTGATAAATAGATCACCTTAATCCTTTCTTCATTTGTTGCTGCCTTATTGCAAAAGCATGAAGCTGAAGCCTAGAAAGTCAAAGTTAAGGCCCGACCTTCCATCTCTATCCTATCTGGCCGCTCCCTTGTGTACCCCTCAAACACGCATGCTATCATTTCCTGATGAGTTTAGAAGGGGTTATCAGTAGAATTTCAAGACATGTGTCGGTTTTGTAGCAACCTGAACGCTATACAAACATCTTTTGTGTTTAATAGGTGATTTGTATTTTAGTAGGTTTATCCATTCCCAACTTTATTTGTTTAAAGGTGCCTTAACCTTGACGTAAATCAATGCTAAGCATCTATATAGAGTACTTCTAAAGAGTTTAAAAATTAACTCTTTGGAGAGCTGTATTTTGCAAGCATGTTTCTTTAAAAAAAAAAAATTACCTGTCAACTTCTTTGCTCATTTTTTTTCCCCTTTGAAAATTATGAAATTTATTCTTTTTTACCCTTATGGTGTTCTTTTAAAGATCACGATGAAACATCAGGTTAGTCACTATAAAAATGCCACCACCACCGGCTCCCAAGTATCTTTTTCTTCCTAATTCGACAATGAGTGTTTGTGTAAGACAGTAGGGCCAAAGAGTTGGAGGCCCCGGGTTGTATCTTGCAGCAACCCCCCCCTTACAAAGGAAAACAAAAAGCACTGAACCTTTTCTGCCACATGCCTGCTCCTTCCCCCACTACCTCTCTGGTGAAGACAGCCATTATTACATTTCCTTTCGGGTTATTTACAAGGTCTTGGCTCTGACATTGATTTCTTATCTGTTTCTATGACAAATGTTAAGTGTTAATAAGCTGTCGCTTTAAAGAAAGATAATGCTAAACAAATTATAGAAATTAATTACTCAAAACCTATTCTTTAATTATTGTTTTTTTGTGAGCATTGCAACAAGAACAGCAAAAATTGCTCAAGACCAGAAAAAACCCACATTTTTTTCAAACAATAAGTGTTAGCAGATTAAAAGAAGTTACAGTTTAAACTAGGCAATTTCCTGATACTCTAAAGCGAATTTGGCAGCGGGCAGGCTCAGCTCTCTAACAAGGAACAAGGTCTACTCATTTATGAGGGAAGGTTTCTACTTTTTCAAGTATTTTGCTCGTGGTATAAATTTTAGGCTCAAAGGTGAAAATTCAGAAATCTTTTAAGTTACAGAACCATTAAAATGATAAACATTTGGGATCCCAAAGTACACTTCTACTCTAACTGTCCTTTCAGACCTGCATTGACTGCACTATAATAGCTGCCAACATTTGGTAAGGATTAGCCTTTCATTTAGACAAAAGCAAGCATTCCTTAGCTAAATCAGCACTTTTTGCCATCAGACTCATAAAACCTTTTCACAACACAGATTTTCAAGAGAATCCTTTAGGGTTTTAGGATGCTGCTCCGTTTACTAAGTAACAAAATACACCCCAGGGTGTCTCATTGACCGCACTCAGCTGTCCTTTGACCTCTGCAATTGTTTAGCCTAACTTCAGGGCCACAGAATCTGCCTCCCCCCCATCAAAAAAGGCTGATGTTGCTTCCTCCTAGCACCTGGCGAAGCAAAATCCTAGAGGTTTCCCTCCTCTTCCAGACATCTACCACTATCCAGATGTTGCCGAGCAAAATGTTCCTGCAGGTGGGTTTGGGGAACCCACAAGCGCCCGCTCAGAACCCGGGCTGTGGCCATGACCCCCTCGCTCTGCTCAGCGCTGCCCTTGCCCCAGGGATACAACAGGTCATAAAGCAGGAATAGATCTTCAGCCTTCTGGGTACATTGCCTATTTAAATGCAACAAGAAACTATGCAAGCCCAATATTGTATACCGAGACAGGACTGCCCCCTTTAAGAAGTCAGAAAAAAAGACGTGTGAGAATCTCAGTTGGAAGCGCAAATCTATCCCGATCATTACAAAGATCTGCATTCTTCTTCCCATTTGTTTTAAACCCTTTGAGAGGACAAACAAACAAACAGCCACCCTCCAAGTGCATAAAACATATTTAGCCAGTTGCTTAGGTATTGCAGTGCTTCTAAGTAAAACAGCAGAAGCAAATTGTTATAGCTTCAAAAGAACTATCGTTAAATAATGAAGTTGATCTCATTGTGGATATATAAAAAAATGGAAGCACAAATCAGCCCTCTTTGGTGAAGGCTGTTTAATTAGATGAAATGGAATTCAAGATTTTTGAAGAACTTAGATGTTGCACATGCCCGAAGCAAAAATAAAATCGTTATTTACAGTCCACACTGTTCCTATAATGCAGCCAATGGAAATGAAAGCACAGATGCTGAACACAAACATACAACGTATTGTCTGTTAGGAAAGGCAAGTACGGTACCTTCTCAGATTCCTTTTAACCTATTTGAAATGCAGTCATGATTAAAGGATGCAGCTAAGAGTTTGTGAAGCCTTGCTGCGAAGTTGTTTCAAGCTCCTGAACACCTGAAAAATAAGAAGGGAGAAAAAAAATTAGAATGACTTGTGCCAGCATATAGTTTATAACAAGCCAACAAAACCTGCCTATCTAAACCTGGTCTAGGGCAAAAACTGAACTGGGGTGGGGAAAGGAGGGATGACCTCTTTAAAAAGCATCTTTTTGATTATAGGAATACTTTGTTGAAAATGCATGGCTGCTTCTTTGCATTCTACCAGAATTAAAGTACAAGTTTGTCACAGAATCTGCACATTTTTGGCACTGAAGTTGGTATATGAAATATTAGGAACTTAGCACATCAGTATGAGAAAATGAACTGTCATAGAAACATAAAAAATAGATGATAATGTAGAATTAATTATTTTAATATTGGCTAAAAAACCAACAAACTACATGGGTGAGTGGTTATTTACGCTAAACTGGAGATCAATATTCAAACTGAAATCAGAATTAGATGGTTGCTCTCCTACCTGACATCCCAGAAAGGTATTTAAGTGAAAACATTTCTAATACAAATTGCAGTTTATAAGAGAGAATACATCTGAAATAGCCCAAAGAATTGGGGTAGAAGAGTAACTCCTAAAATATCTAGGGCTGTACAGAACAGTAATGAATATCAGGAAATGCTTTAAATTAAATTATCATCGACTGGACTTTGACAAAACTTTCTTAGGCAGACAAGATCGTTTGGTTTCTCAATGGACATGGACAATATTTTGCCAAAAGATTTAAAGGACTTTTCACTGTTGCTCACAAATTGGATTTCAGGCTTAAAGCTGGGACCACAGCCTTTGGCCCACTGTCAAAACCAGAGCAAACACGACTCTTTCAGCTCTATGCCTAGAATTCAAAAGCCAGGTTATAAAATCAAAAAAAGCAATATTAGCTTTAAGCTTCCTCCCCCTCCTCCTGTTTTTTAAAAAACAGCCCATTTAAGAGAGCAGCTATAAGCTATAACCCCCACCTCTCACTCAGGAAAAGTTTTGGGTAGGATTGTTGTGTTCTGAGGAAGGACATTAAACAACTCTGTTCCCAGGGACGACTGATTCTGCCCTGCTCTGTGCATCCCCGCAATGGTGACAGTGAATCCATCGCAGATGGCCAACAAGGTTAACAGGCAGCGCCCGACCCAACTGTAGGACTCTGCAGAGACTTCAATGATTGCAGAATGTCAGTAATCCAATTCCAACAGCTCCTGGCTCCGAAATTGCTATTTTTCGGACACGTGCTGAACATTTCACCTGCTAGTAATGACATTTTTGTATTTTCTTCTAATTACACTCAAAGCTAAGACCTTTGGCCCTAGGCCACAGACCTCTATTCAGGCTGCACACATTCTCTTAAACGCCCTGATCCTTTGTTGTCACTCTTGGTCTTTCATCTATTATTTACATCCATTGAGAAGGGAGATACTCTACCATTTGTGAAGCTTTAAAGCTTCTAATCATCTTAATTTCTTTGCCTTTCAAGCAGTGCTTCCCCTTATGGACCAATGCCAATAGTGTGACAAAATAATTTTTCAAGCCAAGATCCTCCTTGGACCCTTCCCAAACCTTGACACACACCGGGCTGTAAGTGCCTTTTGTCCTTAGCTGGCTGCTTTTGCAAACACAGACCTTTGCTCAGCGTCAGGGGGGGTATGGATTTACTTCTCAGTGGCTTGGGGGGAGTTTTCTCGCGTTTGGGGTGTGAGTTTTTTTACATTATTTTCTTTCTGTTAAAATTTCGAACTCCATTAGTCCAGCTAAATCAGAGATACTGTAGTGAATCTTCCTTCTTTTAAAAACACTTACCTTCGAAATACAAATGGCTACAAATTTTAAGTTTACTTTTTTTTCCCAAAAGCTAAACTGCTGATATGCTGGTTTGGTTTTGTATTGTTATGTGCTCACCCAGTACTGACAGATTGTCACACAATATTTCAGCCACACAAAATACCACTAAGCCTTTTTCTGATTATTGGCAGTATTAATTTGTCCTAACCTTAGAACACAATGTGACAAAAACACAATTTCTTCATCTAACATTCAGATCATCTCCTTCTGATCCTCCCTTATTTGCAAATGAAGTAGGAAACAAATCAGCTGCATTTCTGTCAAGATGCAGAAGATGTCTTCAGAATTCATCAGCCGCCAATCTTCATTTCCAAGACCTGTGGGATCTGCTAACATGTGATCCATCTTGGCTCTTTATTCCACTACCGCCTGGCTTACTTTTGATTTCTAACAGTGCTTCCTTGTTGTCTGTCCCCTCTGAAGACCCCCAACCCCCTTGTCCTTTCTTATTTTCACCATTTGCTTCAACCAGCAGTTCACTTGAGACTCATCCATCTTACAATGCCTAAAGTGACAGCTGCTCTTAGGAATGACCATACTGCTGAGTGAACAAAAGATAACATCACCTCTAGGAACTCAGGGAGAAATACAACTTCAACCCTAAGACAGGGTTATCCTGATGGACACAGCACCATAAACCTCTCCCAAGTGGAAAAAAAAAAAAGAAAAGAAAAGAAAAACAATTGCTGAGAAAAGGAATCTAACACAAAGGCCAAAAGGAGTATTCTTTCTGTTGTAGCTGTAGTTAGTGGTGTTGATAGCCTTTTTATTTTCTTTTTCTTTTCCCTAACATGCCACGGAAGAATTTTGTAGAATTTATCTATGACTAAATCGGGAGGCACAGAGAGAGTGGAGAAATTTCACACAAAAACTGTCTCAGGATCCCTACAGGCTTGAATGGAGGAAGAAGGCACTTTGGAACAATTTCAGCAGCATGTCACACAAGTCCTTCGCCAAAACACAAACATTACCTTGTTAAAATCTACACTTCCTACAGACCAGCTGTTGCTCAGTTAAGTTCTACAGGAATCCAGAATCATCATGCAAGCCTGTGCCCTTGACGAATGCATACTCTAACCAGAGTAAGATTACTTTAATGTTGCGGCTGCTTGATAAATCTATAATTCCAAGTAGCAGCCCCCCAATGTTTTGACATTTGAGCACACACCATTTAGAAAAAATTGTAAAGTAGAATGATAGATTTTCTAGCCAACACGCACATACTCGTCTAAAAAATGATATCTAGATGGTTCTAAAAGTGTTTCTAAATGAAGATCTGCACTAGTAAGACTGAAGCAAAAGCTGACTTGAAATACGACCCAAATTCTCCACCCAGTCAGTGGAATGGGACTTGAAAAGTCCTGGGTGGTGCTAGAAATCTCTTACTTAACAAAAGAAAGGTCATATTAGCATCTCCCAACGACATACTCACAAAAGTGATGCCACAAATGCTGGGGATCCCTTTTCTCAGTGAGATACAAAGAATTCCCTTCTCTCTCAGCCAAGCTTTAAATAGCATCTCATGTTGAGTTTTCAAACGCTACAGGAAATAACCATCATTACAGTACGTGAGACTGACAGCATGTGAGTTTAATGGCATAAAAGCTAGAGTTGCAAAACAAAGACCAGGATAGGGGGCCTATTAACCAAATGTCTTCTGTTCAGTGTAAAGTCAGGAAAAAATCACAATATGCATTTCTTTAGCCATATTTATTAATTATATGTAGCCTTATTTATTAATTTGTGATGAGTTACGATTCTAGGTCCCTACTGCACTCTCATAGTACGGCAAACATCAAACCACCAGACTGTAGATACAGAAGTAAGATACAGATACACCATTTTTTAACATGAGTGATTTTCCCATTGTATGCCATACAGTACAATTTTGGACATCCAATATATGGAAATTAAACTAGCAGCCATGCAAATTTGGTCCTTCCTAAACAGGATCCCAACTCTGGATCCCACATACCCTTTAGAGTTCCTCTCCCATTCTGAGCCACTGAGTGATTTGGCACTGAAATCTTCGATAAAATCCCATTCAATTGGGGAAAACACATATTGGAAACTATACAGGAGATTATTACTGGTACATGATTGAAAGAGTTGTATGTAAGACTGCTTTCCATCTCACATCTCAGCCCTCTCAGTCCACATCCCTCTGGAACCCCAGTCCTCAGTAAGTGGCAGGCCTCAAGGCAAACCGCAACTACCAGGAAGAAAAGCAATGAGAACAATGAGTTTGGGAGATTTCCAGGCACTTTCTGCCATGGTATCTGAATCAAGTTTTCACTGCCGACTCTGTTCTACCTTGAGTGTCGCCATCTCTAGGATAACTTTCTGAAGCTCCTTCCAAGACAATCAAATCAAAGAAATAAAGTCTGCAGTTAACATCCTCACAGGAAAAATCTTGAAAATATTTAATGCTTTCATCTGAAATACTTGAAGATCTTGGCATCAGATATAGACCACAAAGTAGTAAACTGTATCCTGCCTTATAAAATCTATACTCGGCACTCAAATGGGCATCCTATCATACAGACAGTCCTTACATGCTGAATCTCCAAATATTTATCACAGTAGAGACAAGTGTTTATAGTTAAATATGCAATCCATCTTCTGCACGCTGCTGCTCTTAAACAAGACAAAGTGTGAGATAAAAGGTCAAAACTACTAGAAAGAGCCCTGAATAAAAACTCTGACATTACGACCATTTTGCTAGAAGAGACAAGGTATAAAATAGGTTCTTAGAGTCAAACTCCCTATGCAACAGGGCAGGCCAAGGGTACTGATCCAAACAGCAGTGAACGGTAACGCAACTGTTGGTGTTAATGTGTTTAGTAAGAACAGACTGCCTTGAAAATCTCTCATTTAATGACAGCAACAGTTTTCAATTGAAACCGAACATTTTTACATGCATGTATGTAAAGTTCTTGTGCAATGCAATTTTAACATGCAATAACTGAAATACTGATATTAAACTTATAAGTAACTTCTGTCACTACCATTAAGTTATTGACACTGAAACATGACCTTGAAATGACAGCTCCATTAATGCAAGTCTTACCAGGGAAGGTTTCAAAAAGCCCCGATTAAATTAACTACTTTTAAACACAATAGGATCAATATGTATGCAGAGAATGTACACCCCCATGGCAAGTTCTGCTTGCTTGATTGATCAAAAACAAAAAAATCCTGTGGCCTTCCAGATCTCAGCTGGTGCCAGAAATCCACACAGAAAAAAAAAAAATCCATCTAAATGAAACTCTGAAAAGGTTTACCCTTCACCAGTCTATTTGCACTTCAAAAACTCCTTAAGTCCTTCAGCTAAACCCCAGGGTTGAACCATTTCAAAAATGAGAGGGGGATGGCCATGATTTATCTTCCTTCTGTGCTCCGGACAGAGCTGTAAAATCTGCCTGCTGCTGTGTGTGTGTTACAGGCTCGTTTTCAGGAACCTTGTATATTTACCATTTCTAGAAATAACTCTGCCCAATTCCTCACCGTCATTTACCTCCTTTGATCAGACACAAGTACAATTTATAAAGCAAAATTTTGATTTCTGCTCACTGGCATACAAGCTGATCAAGCCAAATGTGCAAAATGGCCAAGCATCTGAAATCACCATTTTACAGAAAAATATAGCATATCTTATTCATACCTGTAAGTATCAGGTGTTGCCTTAGTGAATTTCTGCTCAGGGGACATTTGTTTAAGACTATAATTTAAGCCTATCCCCTTATATTTACTAGTATCAAATGCATTTTTAGCAATAAGCCCCAAATAATTTTCTATCTGTAGGTAATCAATGCGTTCGCTCACCCAGGATGCATTTTTCAGTCCTCTGTACTTCAAGATACATTACCAATACAAGGAAAATGGAGATTTCATGGGTCACAAACTTCTGGGTCATAAGGACCTTCAGTGCTGCAGTCAGCCTAGCAAAGCTCAATCGATACACTCTTGCTTTATATGCCCACTATTAAAAAACTGCACCTGAATTTCTACATGATTTTTGCTGAAGTAGAAACACAAACTCAACAACTTCACTGACATTCTTTGAACAGAAATTAATGCTCTGATATTCAGTTAATGTGTCAAAAATATAAACACATGCATATATAAATGAGACATACACCCTCTCCAAACATCACAGATAAATCCTACAGCATCAACATTGCAGAATGGCACAAAGTGAGGGCACTGAAACATGGCTACGTACTTCAGTTTTTCTAAAGCTTTCTTCTACTCGTAAGACTCAACCCTGTAAACCACATATCAGCGGCATAACTCTTACCAGTCTAAATTCTTCAGGCTTGGATAAACAGATAGACTTGCTCTCAAGGTAAATAAGAATAGATTTAGTATTATCTGTTTATTGCATGGAAAGGGCCCATTTATTTTCAGAGTCCTTTTCAGATTTTGCTTTTATCAGAGATTTGGTATCTTCCATTCTAAAACAACAGAAAGGGATGAAAAATATTTTATGAAAAGATAAAAATATGCAGATCCTGCCACTGTAGGTTGAGTCTTAATTAGAGTAGTGGCAAGCTTTAAAAACATTGACATTGTGCTTGTTTTTGTGTAAACCAAATACCGGCCCTAACAAAACTGTAGGGCTAATCTGAGAAGACCCCTAATCTCTCTATTAGTCCCCATTCAAATCCACAAGGATACTTAAGTAAGAGGTTGTGGATATAAGGAGGAATGGCATTTTACTCAGCATCTGACATTCTACTCAACTCCTCAGAGTCTTAATCTCTCCTCTACTTTAGAAAAAAGAATACGAGATGTTTTGAGCATATATTCTGAGTATATATATTCCTTTCATATTAAAAAAAATAAATTTCCAGTATAACTACAGATCTACATGCTTTTGCAAAAACTGTAACAGAATATTTACTTGACTATATCATTCACTGGCTCAGAATTATAGGACTGCACTGAAGGTGTTTCTAAACTTGCATCTTCCTCTGGTGTGCTTGCAGAATTTTACAATTCCAGCTCCAGCGCTACCAGCAAAACACTTCAACTTCCCTACATATGCCAACATTTGTTATTTTAATAGAATTTTCATAAAGGGAGGCAGAGGTTGGAGGTTTGTCTCTCCTTACTACATCCAGTAGTACCACGAACAATTTTTGTATCTTATTTTTTATTGTAATGAAGTATTTTTGAGTATTTGTGTAGCCATCTATTTTTCTGTATTTATTTACAAATCCTGAGAAAACCCCAAATGCATATTCTGATCAACAGGATTTGGTACTTCTGTTTCAAGCAAAATGAATGCTGCCACAGCCAGGTAAAGCGCCTTTGGGAATTGAAGTCCAAGAAGAGGGGAGAAAAATTCCACAAAAACACAAACAGTTCCTAGTCTGCTTTCAGGGGGAGGGGGGGGCGCTGAAAAAACAAAACACAAGCAAGAAATACCCTGTGGATTCATTAGCAACCAGGGTGGTAGGCCTTCCTCTAATTCCCTTATAAAAGCCCATGACTACCTGCAGAGCCTGGGAGTGCAAATCACATTAGCGGAGCCACCAGATGACCAAAGAAAGCACTGGAGGCCTGGTGAAACCAGTAAACAAAAGGGACATTCCAGCTGAATGCTGCTGCTAGAGTCAGCATTGTAAGATGCTTGGATCTGATAACCCAAAAAGCAGATTAGCTGCAGGCAACAAAAGAGTAAAATGAGAAACAAAGGGGTCATTTTGACACATGAAGAAATCATTTCCATTAAGCCATCTTGAATTTACTGTGTAGTTATAAAAACTGCTCCTACTTAAGGTGACATTTGAAGCAACGAAGCTGTGACAGGGCAGCAACTTGGACAAGCTCCTGAAATAACGCATTCCTGAACGCAGTGTAACTTAAAGAGTCAAACAGGCCTCTTGCCTTTGAATCTTCGTGACATTTTAAAGGCCTAATAATGACTTTTAAATCTGTTGTACAGATTTTGGTTAGAAGACTTAACATGTATTGCTAGGCTTGACAAACAGAAGATTCATTAGTTTTATCTGTATTTAAAAGTCTCCTGCAGAGAACGCACATACCACAAATATTCTCTTGTAATTACACGAGAAAGTTGCCTTCTCTTTCCAGTCCCCATCCCCTCCCATGCGTGTCTCTCTCACTCCCTCTCAACACAGGAAAGGAAAGAGTCATGTTATATTCCTTATCAGAAGTATTTTTATCCTGAAGCAAGTCTAGGTGTACTTTAATCAGGAGGACCAAACTGCAAAATTGAGACATGGAAATCCATAAGAATATGTAGACTCTAGAGAGATAATAAGTCTGATCTCGTTAAAGATGTCCCTGCTTACTGCAGGAGGGTTGGACTATATGACCTTTAAAGGTCCCTTCCAACCCAACAGATTCTATGAAGTCAAAACTTTCTGGGCTAAAACTGGAAAATTTGCCACAATCGTCTCTAATGCAATAAAGAATTCTGTATACTCAAAGCCAAAACCAGTCTCTTTCTTCACAAGACAGTAAACTGTCCTGCTATAAAGTACCTATGAGCTAGGAGAAATTTCTGAGGAACGCTGTGGCACACAGAGAACTTTTCAGCTTGCTAGCTGTGCCCTGCACGCCTCCCATGGCCGATGCGAAGTACAGAAACGGGACACAGGATGAGGAATCAAGCCTTCCTTTAACACAACAAAATTTCTTACCCAGTTTTTGGACACATATAGCAATTAGACCTTTTAACTTCAGTAGAGATGGTATTTCACAAGCATACGCATCCACAGCTACCTGATTGTTCTCAGTGATGAGCACAGACATATTATACCCAGGAAAAACAGCTCAGCAGACTAAGAGGGACAGCATAAAAGCCCAGCCTATGGCTGCGTCCACACACAAACATCCAGCATTCATCGACACGGAGATCCTGCTATAAAGGCTCAATGAAAGGCTTGCCATAAAAACTTCTACAAACACCTTCTGCTACCTGGTGACTTTGCAAAAATCCAAAGCCATTAAGGATATCTGGGAAAGACATAATTCAGACATCTAGTTATACGATAGGGACTTCCTCTGAGGACAACTGTACCAACGTACTGACATCAGGACAAAGCCAATGATATAGAGTAGATATTGTGCACAGCAGGTATTCCCCTGCTTCCAAACTGTTCTCGAGTATCACCATGGTATCCACACTGCTCCTACATTTTTTTGCTGTATACATGACCTGGGAGACAAAGAAGATGGATGGACAGAAGACTGGCACGAGTAGAAGTCCCTATTCTATTATTCTGCTTTTAAAAATATCTTCTTATCCAAAATAGCACTCAGGAATAAACATGGCTTCATAAATTCACAGAAGGGAAAAGGAAGTGGCTATAATGTGAACATGTGTGTGCTATGTAAATCTACATGGAGGAGAAGCACAAGATGCTGTCATACATCGGGCTCATCTTGAACCCTTAGACTGAGGAGAAGTAAAAATAAATTGAAGTTCAGAGCTTCAGCCTATCACCATTCAGATAAACAGTTAAGTGTTTGTATTTATAGCCATCAGCCAGTCTCAATATGAAGATGGATGCAGCTAGTAATCACATAAAATGATCCACTTCAATGCAGTTGGCCTTTATACTGCAGAGAGAAAACAACATGGTCTTTGGTCGGTAATCACAGACAGTATATTACCATTAGTGATTTTTCACAGCATCTTTCTAATAAAAATGTCAGAGCACTCTAAACAAAAGGGCAAGTTAATCAGTTCAGAATATTAAAAAATCTTCAAATATTTAATCCAAGCAGATCCCATATTTCAGTTACAATGGGCTTTTCCAAGCAAGGCTGTTTCAAGTTGTGTTGCCCTGGGTTCCCTCATCACTAAGATATTCCAGCAAAACAGAAACTCTGTCAGGACTTGCTGCTTAACTGCTGTTGCTTGTGCAGAAAGACACAGTGTGGCCAGACCTTTGTAAAAACGCTAATGTTAAAAGCCTTTATCTCTTTGGGGAATTCTAGTTATTTTTACGTAGAGCCAAGCACCTGACTCAAAAGTCTTCCCTCAGCTGGGATTGCCATGGACCCAGTTCTGGGCAGCTGACTGAACACCTGGGAGGTAGAAGAAACTCATTTCTTCCTCCTAAAGTCACTCAGCAGAAGCAGCAGAAGGTCCCTGGAATAAAGAACTCCTCACACACTGGAAAATTGATGGGCTTCTTATAGACCTGACAGGAAAACCACAAACAGATAAGGGCATCTTCACTACTCACGCTGATCTGTATCCTCTATGACTGCAGTTTGGGTCTACATCCTCTCTCACATTAAAACTGCTTTTGTCGAAAAGCACTTCAAATAAAGACTTCCCCAATGCCCATAGAGCTCCCTGAAGTGATATACTTGAGCAAAAGTTTGGTTCACAAACAGACATTAGAATAGTTATTCCAGTAGAGTAGAAATCATTCATACAGAAATTATGCCCAATCCAGACACTACTTGCCATGCTAAAAGTCCAGGAGCATTAATGAAAGTGGATATTGAAGAATTTTACTTTAAGGTTGGTGGAGAAACCAAGCTCCTATTTGAACAATTAAAAAAGAAATCTAGTATAGACAAAGTGTCACGTGAAAGACACAGCGCTGAGAAAGAATACTACTCAGGGTTCACAAGGGTAAGACAGTCGGCTAGTGCTTTTCCTCAGTTCTTCCACATCTCCAGTGCTCTGGCATGGAGAGAAAGAAAAAGATATTGGTTGAGGAAAGAAAAGACATTTCAAAAATAATAATTTCATAAGAAAAGTAAATAGGAAGAGAAAACCTTGTTCTCTCTCAGACGCACTGAAGTAGAGAGGAGATCTCATGAAGACTGAGGAATAAGGAAAAAATCATTCTACTCTTGAAGAANATAAGGAGCTCACTCTGCTTGCGATTATGATCCTGAGAGAGTCTGGTAAAGGTGGGCTAATGAAGATAACAGCATTTTCTCCTCCCGACATCATAACCAACTTACACTGAGCTCCTCAGGACAGAGCTGACCTTCCAATACAACCAATACAGACCTCTGTTCTTGTCAGGGCTTCTTTAGAAAGTACCACTAAACGCATAAACTGAAAAACCCATACAGAGAGATCCTGGAAAAGAAAAGGCATTCATATTCTCAGGTGTCAATTGTAACACAACAATCAGGAGTGTATACAAAGACATATATTAAAATAATCTAATCCTCTCTACAGGTCTGTTAAGTCTGACTTGCTCTGAAATGGAAGTCCTCCATCTCCCCCCTGGAAAAACTCTTCTTTCCAGGACAATGTCTCCATTGCTGCTAAATGTATTGGTTTTCAAGGCCATATCCATACACTGGTCTACAAAGAAAACAACACGCTTTGATGGAGTAGGAACCTTTCCATGGAAATCAAAAGGAAGACAATTTTTTGTTCCCCACTTAAGTCTATTCTTATTGTACAGGCAGTTTCAGGGGATGGGTTGTGTAAACACTAAATAGGCAGAAAAAATACCGCCTTCACCGCCTGTCACCCTTGAAATCCCTAACGAGACAATAAGCAGTACTTCCCCACCATATGCTACACGCTTCTGGTGCTTTCCAAAAAGCCTTTTATCTGATGCTGGGACCAGACTCCCACTGCAGATCTGTATGCAGAGGCCTGAAAGTACTGCACAAATGAGAGATGGAGTTGGAGAAAATGAGTGGTTGAGCATGGAAAGAAACAGGAAATCCATTCTCAAAGATGCTATCTTCACTTCGGTGCTTCTGTTCCACCTCCTCCTCCCACGCTTGCTCTCCATCCCTCATTAACTTCCTACTGTACCAGCTCTTTTCACAGCTACCCCCTAGCGAGGGAAGGAAACTCTACCAAGATTATCTTTCCTCTGCTGGTGCAGTGCGTCTCTGTCTTAAGAGTATTGTCTGGTTTACCCTGGCCTATTTTTGACTGTCATCTAAAAAAGCACCAACTCTTTCTTCCAGCCTTTTCTGCTTCCCCAAGTATCGATCCAGATCCCACCTAATGACAGGGTTCAAGATCTCTTGGAAACTCTGAGAAATCAACAGAAGGATGAAAATTACAGTGTATGAAGAATAAACAGCCATTCTTTTTGGAAAAGCAGGGGCCAGCAGGATAACAATTCCTGATAAGATTTAAATAAACATACGTGGGAGGTAGCAGGAAAGGCAGTTGGTTCCTCATGCTCAGACGCACACAGGTAATGACCTCTGTCTCTTGCTCTCCCAAAGCTAACAATGCTGGTTATTGCACTCCTCCAGTGTGATCTGGAAAGGATCCAGCGCACAACTGATTACATTTCATCCACAGTTAGTTTAACCTTTGAAACATGACAGTCAGCGGCAGGGAACAGGCCAGCACATAAGGTCAGCTCAACCGTGTTGGTCGCAGCATTCTCCCAGTGTTTGCACAGAAAACAACCCGGTGACCAGGGATCCCTCCCCCGTAAACACAAAAGACTGAACAGGGACAGCGCTGAATCGCTGATTTTATTGCAAGGTGCCATTCACAGCCACTCATCTGCCAAAACAGAAAAATACTGGTTGTCCTTTTTCAAAAAATGCAAGAAATAGTATTACACAGAAATAGTCTCACTTAGGAAGGCAGAGATGTGACTGCTTGATCTCATGTCAGGTATCAGGCAAGTGTTGCATATTACTCCTCCTCTAAGGACATAGAAAGAAAAAAAAAATCAAAGAGAGAATAAGTATGTTTTAAAATAACAGGGAAACAACTGGGTCAGCAACTGTAACAAGAACACTTTGTGCTAAAAGAAAAGCTAAAAAAATTCCTGTTAAGTTGCCTATTTTTCTCAAGTTCACTTCCTTTCCACAACAGCCTCTTTCGAAGCTCACATTTTATCTGTTGTACGCCCAATTTTAAAATGAAAAAACAGCATCTTCAATTACCCTGTATTTCTACAGAAAAGTACGGGACTTAGCAAAATTTATCTCCTTCTAAATATTATTTTTAGGTTTCAACAAAATCCTTAGTCACAGGAAAACATACGCAAAAGGATATTCCTGGCTTCAAAAAGCTTCTAGATATTTAGGAGTTATCACATTTTCCTTCTGGACAGATTGAGAGCATTTTGAAGTTATTAAAATGGAAAAAAATCAATTTGCCTTAGCAACTACTGCCCTCTAACATAATAGCAGTGATGAGAATTTTTTTTTTAGTGATGCTTAACTACCCCTTGGAGCATGTGCACTTGGATTTTTCATTATTTGTGTAAGTGGTTGTGTGGATGGCTCTGGGAGCACAGGCTTTTCAAAAGCCAGTAAGAGGTGAAAAAAGGTCACTTCAGCAGAATTCATTTTCTCTTACATTCTCAGAGAAATGCTGCTAAAAAGCGGCAATAACAAACCTTTTATCTTTTCCTCTTGCTATCAGCATTTCCTAAGGTTCCTTCGGTTATAATACAATAACACTTTCGGTCATACCCTATCGCCTTTTTCTTCCTCCTCTAAAATGATTTTAAACGAAAGTGCTGGCAACAGTCCTGCTAAGAGCAGGAGCTGGATAGACCTCCAGACACCCCTTCCAACCGGCACTTCAGCACTGCTATGATCAACCTGCTCGCCCACAAGCTGCATCTGCTGCTGCTGCTCCAGAGGGAAGGCCTCCCCTCGCTTCCACTCACGCCGCGGCAGATCCCCAGCACTAAGCACAAGCAGGAAACCTTGCCTCTAGACGTTCCTGGAGGCAAACCCAGAGTCCTTCAAAGCAGGCTCATAGTGATGTGGGCTTGCATAAAGAAACAACTGTCCATNCGTTTTAAAATAACAGGGAAACAACTGGGTCAGCAACTGTAACAAGAACACTTTGTGCTAAAAGAAAAGCTAAAAAAATTCCTGTTAAGTTGCCTATTTTTCTCAAGTTCACTTCCTTTCCACAACAGCCTCTTTCGAAGCTCACATTTTATCTGTTGTACGCCCAATTTTAAAATGAAAAAACAGCATCTTCAATTACCCTGTATTTCTACAGAAAAGTACGGGACTTAGCAAAATTTATCTCCTTCTAAATATTATTTTTAGGTTTCAACAAAATCCTTAGTCACAGGAAAACATACGCAAAAGGATATTCCTGGCTTCAAAAAGCTTCTAGATATTTAGGAGTTATCACATTTTCCTTCTGGACAGATTGAGAGCATTTTGAAGTTATTAAAATGGAAAAAAATCAATTTGCCTTAGCAACTACTGCCCTCTAACATAATAGCAGTGATGAGAATTTTTTTTTTAGTGATGCTTAACTACCCCTTGGAGCATGTGCACTTGGATTTTTCATTATTTGTGTAAGTGGTTGTGTGGATGGCTCTGGGAGCACAGGCTTTTCAAAAGCCAGTAAGAGGTGAAAAAAGGTCACTTCAGCAGAATTCATTTTCTCTTACATTCTCAGAGAAATGCTGCTAAAAAGCGGCAATAACAAACCTTTTATCTTTTCCTCTTGCTATCAGCATTTCCTAAGGTTCCTTCGGTTATAATACAATAACACTTTCGGTCATACCCTATCGCCTTTTTCTTCCTCCTCTAAAATGATTTTAAACGAAAGTGCTGGCAACAGTCCTGCTAAGAGCAGGAGCTGGATAGACCTCCAGACACCCCTTCCAACCGGCACTTCAGCACTGCTATGATCAACCTGCTCGCCCACAAGCTGCATCTGCTGCTGCTGCTCCAGAGGGAAGGCCTCCCCTCGCTTCCACTCACGCCGCGGCAGATCCCCAGCACTAAGCACAAGCAGGAAACCTTGCCTCTAGACGTTCCTGGAGGCAAACCCAGAGTCCTTCAAAGCAGGCTCATAGTGATGTGGGCTTGCATAAAGAAACAACTGTCCATCAAGGTTTACTGTGCTGAAGTAACATGAATTCTTGTATTTAGGGTGGAAAGAGGATGATGCTTTAAAAGCCCACAAGCACACAAACAAACAAACAAAACAAAGTCTTTGGAAAATCCAGAGTCTTCTCACTCTGTGCTTGCTCACTTCCAACTCTTCACACCTCCCNTACCACAGTAGAGCAGTAAATATACTTTATACTGTATACTTTTTATACAGTAAAGCACAATATACTTGTTTGATGCTTTGTACTACCTTGGAGCTGGCAGTATGTACTCTAGAAAAGATGCTACCCTGACCTGCAGATTGGCTCCTTTCCAAAGCAAGCACACACGACAACATGGCACACAAGGGAACACAGTCACCCCTCCTCGTATTTAAAGGAGCAGGCACTGGAATAAACAGAAAATCCATCTCTGGAGAGTGGGACAACAGAGCAGAGACATTTCAGGCTCTGCCTGAAAGCAGCAAGGCCAGACCTGAACCAGGGTTTAGAGAAAAAAAAAAAAAGAAAAAAGACCACCCAGAGCAGAGCTGGTGTCTGCAGGGCGACCAGCCGCCTCTCGCTGAGGGGAAGGCTCATCCAGCCCAGCTCCACGGGAGCCACGCTCCCAGACATGGAGCCAAAATGCCTCAGGAGATGCAAAAGCATCACACGAGCAAGACCTTGCAAGTGAGCTGGGACTGGGATCACCGGCACTGGCCTGGACCTAGATCAAGGTCGGATGGGTCTGCCTCATGAAGCACTGAGGGCTGAATAGGTCCCGGGGCTGACATCTCAATAACAAGGAGAGACAAGGGGCAGATAACGGACAGAAAAGACCCTCAGGGATTTCAGGGCCTTGAAAAAGAAGATAAAGAGCTTAGGTCCAATGTTATAAAGACAAGAAAACTCCAGCAGAGGAATGCAAGAAGAAAGGTAACACAATCCAGGCGACAGGCTCAGAAAACAATTTTCATGCAGACCACGTACAAGGCTGTGTTTGTCCAGGCCTGCAAACACGGTCTTGATGTAGCGAAGATGGGAGGCGAAAGCCCGGACAGTGAGTTTTCCCGCTGCGAATGAAAAAGCAAAACCATCATCAGGACAGAGACGTTCCCCAGGGAAGGACCCACAAGACACAGCCCTGTCCAGTGGGCAAGCACAGGGATGTGTCTGGGTGAGAGAGAAGAGGGAGGGAGGACCAGGAGCACAACATCCTGGCGGAGATGTCAGAGAGACAGGCCGAGATTTAGGCTCCAGCCCAGGGAGACTGATGATCCGCTTTATGGCCTGCAAGCACTTCCCACCAAAGTTCACACAGGAAGATAATGTCCCCTTCAAATGAATTTATGCAGACGGTGGTTCATTTGTCAGAGGATAAAAAGATGCACTTTCTTTTTAAAATGAAAACACTTGAGGTCCGCAAGGAGACAAGAACAAGCAAAAGCCAGTATCTGTACGTGAATCGTTTCTGCTCGTGCCCGTTGTCTGATTTCAGGAGGAGTTTACAGCACCAGAGCTACACAGGTCCACCAGTCCAGAAAGGCATGTGATTATACCCCATTAAATCCCATACAAAGTCAATACTTCTCAAAATATGCAAACAAAAAAAAATTGTGCAGGCAGATGTTCCTGGAACATAACTTCAGAATTGAAAACATGAAACAGTACTCAAGTGTGCTCCAAAATGGACAACTGCAAAAATAATAGGAAACTGGATGCTTCAAGAAGAAAGTATTTGAAGCAAGCAATTTTTTTCTTTATTTATATTAAAGCCCATCTTTATTGATGTTAGGACTTTAAAAAAACAAACTTCTTCACTTCTTCAGAATGTTATTCCTTGTCTAGTGCATTATCCAGTTTCCTGTGCCTTTCTCACATGAACTTGTAAGCCTTGATACGGTTCACGCACGTGAAAATAAAGTTTTAAGCTGAAAATCAGTATTACCTCTATGTCAAACACTGTATCATGTCAGGAATTCCACATAGTACACAAAGCACAGTGCTAGAAGGATGCGAAACAAAACATTTAATTTCTCTACTGCTGAAACCAGGCATTGAAACTGGTTCATTGATTTTCCTTCATTAAAAAATAACTGATTGTAAAAGAAGTGTAGCTTGGTAGGATCAAAGCCTATCCTACAGGAAATGCACACACAAAGCATTTGGAAATGAGGGTTAATTTGGCATGCAATTTAACAGCATTAGCTTTTATCAGCAGCATTTCAAGGTCAGGCACATCCATGTTTAAAACGTTTGGGCTTGTTACAATTTCAACTATAGCGTATTAGAGTTCAGTACATCTTAAAGCGAAATTAAACTGAAGGAAGGCTGCATAGATGCACACAAAAAAAATTAAAATACACCACCGTTCATAGTTTAGCACTACAAACATTAAAATCAGAAAAACCATTCCAAAGAAACCAGGCTAAAAACGTGATGTGTCTCTTGAAATTCCTAATTTCCTTTTATTAATTCAAGACTTCACTCTTTCAAGAAATAAAACCAGAATTATATCAAATCAAGAGATTACCAGAAAGGCTCTCCTTCATTTGAGCATGGGACTAAGTCACAGATGAGGTGAAATAGACGGAGTCTTTCTACTGACATAGTTTGTGCAAGATTTAAAGAGCTTTTGAAGAGACTTGCTTAATGTATAAAGTGACAGTCAAAATAGCTTCATATTTTAAGTAGTATTTCTCCTCAGGTCTCTGATTTTTTTTTAAAGAAAAAAACCACTTATTTTTTTACCTGAACCTATTCCGTTCAGAATTCAAGTTAGCACATTTTATTTATTCCCCAAATGATTAATTTAAAATGTAAGATCATTTTTTTAATTATACTTTATGCTTACTTTATTAAAAAGCATACAAAAGGACAATGGATAAAACAAAATATTAAGAAGAGTTGCTCAGCTCCAATAAAAAAATACATCACGAATACTTACTGGAGATTGTCCCTTTTAACAGTTTATAAACTTCAAGAACTGGTGAATGGTTACATGTTTTCATGTTCATGATTACTCTATAGAAAGGTTTTCTGCATCTCTTTTCACTGAAAGCTCAGTCTTTCTATAACCTAACTACACATCATGTTGACAGACTTTAACAGCAGTTGGCACCAAATGTTTCATGAGATCAAGTCCATACGGCACTTGAAACAAATACTTTGATTAATCAATTACTGGCAGAACTTCACAGTATCGTGGATGTATGCAGAGGAGCTTTACAAACGCTTAGGGACAGTGATGTTAGCGGACTGAAATCTCTTAAGCCTCTTTCTTTGCAATTCTCTGCCACTGTTCAGAAGAATGCCACCCCATTACACCAAAACCAGGGGGGAAACAGTTGCTCTCGCCTCTTGCATGAGCATAATTAATCTTCTGACACCTTGACAAAGCAGCTTGTTGATAGTCAAAGAAAGGATTTTTCTGATTTCCTCCCAAGACAGGAGATGGTCTTTATCCATCATCCCTTCTTCCTGATCTCTTCTTCCAGAGTCCCCACATCAGCAGAACTGTCTATCAGAGCAGACAGCAGGAGGGAAAGGTCTGACTGATTGATAGGGCACCAGTGCTCGACAGTGCTATTTAAGTGTAGGAACCTATTGTTAGAAACTTACTTTACAGCAGTTAAACAAATATAATGGCAACCAATTCAACCATTGTACCACTAGAGTCAGCTCAAGCTAATAAGTAAAGTTATCTAATTACGCTGATCTGATTTGAAATCCAGGCAAATTGTAGAGACAGTCAGCTTTACTGTGCACTGAAAGAGCAGAAATTTTAAAGGAAAAAGTTTTGCACATACTGTGCTTTCTGGACTGAATTATGGTTGCTTACATTTTCACTGTCCCTTGTGAGCCGGATCATAGACCCAGGTCTCCTTTCCTTTTCTCACAATCATGGGCCTCACAGATATTCCTAATTAATCAAAATAAAATCATTTTTCAGATAATGCAGTTGAAGTTCCCTCCTCTTACCCTACCTCCCCCAAGTCCTAACATTTACTTGTGATGATTGTGAGGAATTTCAGTTTTTAAGGGGAAAACATTACAAAACACCTTCTAAAAGGATATTATCTACTACAAACCAAACTCCACTCTGGAGTATCTTCGAGGATACTGATTTGGTGCAACGCAGCATAGATACCCTGATGTAAAGAAGAAGATTCTGCACGCTTTTCAAAAACAGGCATTTAGTATGCAAAATGCTATCTTCTCATATATAGATACTTATTTTTATTACATACACATTATATGTATTTATACATATCTTGTAGTTCCTCTCCACTCACCTCTCTCAGCTTCTCAAAAAAAGATAACAAAAACATTTGAACATAATTCTCCGCCCATTTAATTCTTTTCTGCAGTCACAGAGAGAGAGGAAATTGTGTTAATCACTCCTTGTAAACCTCTAATTCTTTGATAACTGCTGGTCATGGAGGAAACCAGTCCAGGTCAGGAGGACCAGGGCATGGTACTCTGGGAACTGCTCCCAACCAGGGCAAGTCTGACTCGGTTCTTGGTGACCGATTTCAACTATAACTCAGGTCACAATCTGTACAGACCTCTGTCTCACCAATGTAACAACCAAAGCAAAAGCGTACAAGAATCTGTGGGTTCTCTTACTGAGGTTGCCAAGAAACGTAGCTTAATCCAAGTTACAGGAGCTCAATAACCCCCGGGTTTAACTACACTACTCTGACCTTGATTGTTTCATTCAGGACTTACCCCTCCATAAAAAAAAAAAAAAAAAAAAATTGTCCATGCTATCTGCCCCAGACCAGTTCTCCAAGCAGTCTTCTTTCATTCAGTTACCTCAGAAAATATACCAGCATTTATGATGTATAAAATCAATTTAGTAAAATTAGCCATTCAGAAAGTGAACACAGTGTTCTTTCCATAAATTGCATGAAATGTCAAGGGATACAGACTGCTCCAACCTGGTTGGGAAGTTAAATATTGTTTATATCAGAGCAAGAGTAAGAAAATGACTGTAGGCCACAGCCTGGAGAATGATCTCCCTGCCTTTCTACTAGCATTTTATGCTTGCGGATGTTAAGGCAGCAATAGCAACAGCCACCTACAGTTTTCTACTTTTCCTCGTGTAGTTTCCCAAGCCAGCTGCAGGAATCAAAAGAGGAACTGTTGGTACTTGTGCCAGCATGACACATGGGGCAGAGATGGGGAACACTGCCATGGGTAAACCGACCATCCAAATGCAAAGACCTGTGGCTAAATGCAGAGGGTGCTGGTTGTGAGGTAAAAGCAGCGTAGGTGGCAGAAGCAAGGGGTGTCTCTGCTGCGTGTTGCTCAAGAGGACTTTAGGAGGAAAAAGGGAAGAGGAAAGGGGACTTTCTAAGCTGGAGGGACTAGACTGGGGTTGACGAGATGCAGGCAGCAAGGCTGGGCAATCACATGAGCTCTGGAACACGAGGATATGGGAAGCAGAAGGAATATGGGGACCTCAAGGTACAAAGTTTGAGGCTATTCTCTCATTCTGATAACAAGCACCCCCATGCAGATCTTTGTTTAAGGACTATGAAAATAAACGCAAGACTGCCTCCTTCTTTCTTCCCCTCTCACCCAGTATGGGCTATCAAAAAGGCTGCTTTCCTTCACACCCAAGCCACCTTGTTTGCTGTCAGAAATAATGGCACTTTTTTTTTTCCTGTATCGCAGCCCCACGCTGTTGGCATGACAATTTCTTAAGTCTGGGAATGCCGAGTGAAAAATAGGGAACAACAACAATAAAGAGTAGATCAATAAATGGTAAGCTGTGACCTTGCAAATACCCAGGCCAGCCAAAGGTGAGTTCCCCAGAGCAGAAGAGATCACAGAGCTTTCTGTCCATAAAAGCTCTCTATGCCTCAGCTGAGCACTCCCACTCTCTGCTGTCAAGCCAACGGCAAGAATTTATCAAGTGTTTACTGCCACAGTATAGAGTATTACTGGACCAGAGGAACTGGACGAGTGCATTAAAGATCACTAGAGGACTGGAAAGAATTATTTTCAATAAGCCTTCATTGCAATGAGCCCTTCAATGCAAAACCCAGTAGCACTGTTCACCTCACAGGTCTGTATTCCCCTTCCTGTCTGCGAAGAGAAAAAGCAAGCTAAAGGTCTGTCAGTCAGAGGTGCAGTTTAGCAACAAATATGGCTGCTGAATTTTCACTATATGCCTGAAAGCAAAGGAGTAGTTCCCCACCAGTAGTAGACTGGGAACCTGCAGCAGCTTGTGCAAAGATAAGATGTGCCTTTGAGACTGTTGCTGTTGTTAACATAGCACGCAGCTGACGCACAGCCCAAACTAGACTGTATCTTCCCAGCACATGCATAGCAAAGATATCTGGAGGCAGCTTAAGAACCAGAAAGAGCCCACCCGCAGCTGCAGGCGGCTCCTCAGTCAGCGCAGCGGACTGGATAGCTGATGGGGAGCTTCTTGCTGTCTTGGGCCAGTGTCTTTCAAAGTCCAACCTTTCTATAAACAGTCAAGCTTGGATATAGAGACATATTGAGAAATACCACATTCATGCTTTTTCTGTTTGATGGTAGGATGGATCAGGACATTAAATTCCTTATGGTAAACTGCTACTTTAAAAGGCGGCAGTACATTTGTTACTGGTGGTTTCCCCCTGTATACATTAAATAGAAGATTGTTAGTATACGCACATTCATTTAGAGCACATTCACGGAGCACAGAACTGTGGGTGGGTTTTTGCTGGCAATAATTGTCACAACAGCGAGTACAAAACATTTTCCTCTCCACACTAAGTACCTCTTGGGCACTTAGTCATCAGCTAGCAGAGTTTGGGTGCAAGGTGTTCTTTACTAGAAATGATGAATCTCTTTGAAAAGATGGGGCCCATTTGGCTTGTAAACAGATGTCATGATATTTGATACAAGAATAATTTCAGGGCCATGCTAGGGATGTACGTGGGATAGTTCATCTCTGGGACTGATGGAAGAGTATTGCACAGTGAGCAGAATATTATTCGCTAATCTGATCCTTCTACTAGAAAATATGCTCATGCCTATCATGCAGTCTACGTCAGCTCAGCAGCAGTCAAGTACTCAGCTTTCTTAGTACAAGCTCATCCAAGGCACAGCACAATCATTTTGAATCACTAGAAACATTTAGGTATGGCATGAGCTGTGCGTACACCCCTCTGAATGAATGACAGCTGCTACCAGCTGGAGATGTCCAAAAACCAGATGTCCACAGAACAGCAATAACACACTGTGGCAGTGCCCCACTACTGCTTGTATCACCTAAGTAATAAGGTCCAGCAGAACACCCTCCAACAGCTGTACAACCGGTCAGGTCCAAACAGAGTATTTCCATGTAACACAGCGAGGCATAGCCTTCAAATATTAAAGCCTGCAAGAGGAGACCAAAGAGCAGTTGGGCAACAAACTAATTCCAGTGAAGAAAAAAAACCTACCAACAGAACATTCGTTTCCCCTCTTTACTAACAACCTCCACTAATACCTTCTGGTTTGCTTAAGGTTCTAAGTTATCATTTACAGTACCATGACAAGTTTTAATCAGATCAAGTGCTTCTTCCCCTCATGATGGCTGAATAGCAGACAGAGGGAGGTGTAGTGGTACCTCCAGGAGCTCTAGGTAGTACATGAGTCTCTGGAAGAGCATTAAAGGGAAAGCTGACTCCAGGAGAGAAGCTCCAGCCCAATGTTGCATGACTTCTTAGAGTACTGAAAAAGAATATTCTGGCTGATGTCTTCTCTCTGCTGACCCTCTGAGGGGTTTCACCGGTCAGTTCTTTGTAGAACAGTATAAATTGTTTCCTTTCTTAGAGCAAAGGAAGTGACTTTCCATTGCTACAGTGATGACCAAGAAGCTGCTATGAACTCTATCGAAGCTGAGAATTTTAGAGAGTATATGATTACAGTTCTGATGCGCAGAAATAAAAGTCATGTCTCTGAGCGCTAAACATGCAAATACTTGTTAGTTTGCATTTTTGGAAACGGCATGTATTTCTGTCCTGGAGGTGAGTGACAGTGATGAAGAAGTTTCATGACACGTTGTGCAACTTTTCTTCTTTGCCAACTCATTTAGATACCAGAAGTTTTCACTTTCCACAAAAAAACTGTTGGGAAACTAGAAGTTACTAAACAGCGAATGCCTAATGCTTGCAATACAGCAGGAAACAACAAAGAAAGAAAATAGGATAAACATAGCATAGGATAAACAGATGAAAGCTCACTAAAGGCAACAGTTTTATTTAGAATTTATTTAACAGCAGTAGGTAGCAAGGAACAAACCAGAGGGTAGCACTCTCTACCACAATCCTTCTGACTTTTTGCTGACAGACACAGCTGCACCTTCTGGCAACGCAGCACTTGGCACCTGCAAGGAAGCCCAGTGGAATGCTCTTCTGTGGTACACAGCTAGTGTGGATTAAATAAAATCTGCCTTTTTTGGAACTCAAAGCAATCAGCAATTCTCATTTACAGTAGAAACCTCTGTTCAAATATTCAGCTTCAATGAAAAAAAAAAAATCAAGATTTTTTTAGACTACAGTAATGTAAGACTTTTAACCATGACCCATAGTAAAGTATAATGGTACTTAGAGATAACACAGCTATGTTAAATCAGCTATTTAATTTCTCTCCCCACAAAAATACCCCACATAAAACCCCCAAACACCCTGCCCAGTAAGATTACTGATGATGAAAACATGATTCCTCTCAATAACAAGTCTCTCATCCATCCTCTAAAAGACAAACAGCAAAACAACACAAATGTTTCTTAAAGTTCTCTACAAGCTACTGATTTATAATTTAAGATGATCAGTATAATTTATTTGAATAAAGAAAAGGATCCATCATATCCAAAGCTCCCATAAGAATTTTTCCACTTCTCTTAGTCATACATTATTTTAATAATTCAGGTAGATGTTTTCCAGTGAGGTCTACAGTTCCATGAAGCTCTGTCAAATGTTACTGCAACAGGAGTGGGTAATGTGTCTAAAATACTCCACAAACCTACATCGTATCTTTTGTAATCAGTTCTTAGGTTCACATATTAACAATGTGAGGCAGATAATAAGAGGTAAAGATACAAGTAAAATAGGTTTGAACACTCATGTAGCAATTGCAACTTTATTAAAATACTGCCAAATTTTATTGAAATTGCACTTGTTTTGAAATTTCCCGACTGACAGATCTTCCAGCAACATGCACTATTCAAAACCAACCTTGTTCCAACCTTAAAAACGTGCCCATCACAGCTCCGTGACTATCAGGATTCATATGCTGTTGTTTAGCTGCACCAGAATGCCAAGGTCTCTAGACATGAGATTTTCAATGCAGGCCATGCCACCAGCAAGAGCGAAAACAAAGACTTGTAAAGACAGATGTTTCTACCATTGTCAGAGACGAGGCTGGTTTAGAAGAGCAAACAGTGGGAGCAGTTCATCCCAAGATACTATTAAACTCGTATTTGGGCCAGTCACTTAGAGACTTGCCATCAACAGCTGTTTGATGTACAATAAGAACATAAATTTTAATAGCTGGATTTAGTAAAAAAGGTTGTGTATATTTTTGTATTCTTCAGCCCAATTTTAAATCACTCTTCAACATCTGAAACTTAAAGAGGTGTCTGAATGATTTGTGCGAGTTCAGTGCATGCTGTTCTCATCATGAACATTTAGAACATTTCTTATCTTCAAAAAGTACATTTTGTTCTCTGCCACTCAAGCATGTACACCAAACACTAAGTTACAAAGAAAAGCAGATATGTTGAAATGAATTATGGTTGTTTTTCATGAAGATGAAGTACAGTAGAGAAAACCAACTATAATTTTTCCTTCCCTTTTTCCACCCCTGTCCTTACACGTATCCAAGATAAAAATATATAGTTTATTCCTTGCCTTCTAACAAGTCAGATAATATTTCCTGGTTTTGAAGTTATGTTTTCAATGATGCGTTGAGGTCCAGTATCACAAAAGATCTAAACCTGCAGCTATTCTTCACACAATTACCCAGCACTCAAGTGTCCACCCAATTAACATCCCCTTCCAAAGGGATCGTAGATTAGTTGCTAACCACAGTGGCTCCACTTGAACACTATGGGAACTGAGGCTACCCTTTATAGGACAACCTTTACCCCAGAAAATGAATTAAACATACAATCCAGTGTTCTGCAAGGCTGGTAACTATTTTTTGTTGTTATTTTATGTGAGGTGTCTCACACAACTCCCAGACTTCTTTTGAAACTAACTGTAGCAGGATGGGGGAAAGCAGGTGAAGTTAAGCATGGAACACTTGATAATTCTAATTTTGGAAAGGAAAGTTGGAAGTGATGGTTTTACAGAAAAGTGCTTTTTGATTTAGAAAGAATTTGTGCTTTAGTTGAAGCCCACTTCAGAGCAAGTATAAGCAGAGAGGCATGACAGCATTTCCTTTTTTTCATTTGACATCTAGCATGTTTATGCTAGAGATACTTGAAGACCAATTCTATAATGCTTAATAATGGAAGTAGAAAATATGAAATATTTACTTATAGTTATCTGCATGCAGCCTGATAAGATTGTTCATATTTACACAAAACGGTTTTCAGAAAGAGTGAGAGAAATGGAAACTGCACAGACTTGAAAGTCTGCAGACTTTATTCTTCACTTGCATTGTTTGCAACACGGTTTGAAACTAAGAATCTGCAAGCACATAACAGAAAGAGAAAAGAGCAAAGTTATAATCACAAATCTCAAGAAGCAGATAAATAATGCAAGGAAATGATTGACAGATGTGCTGTTACATAGTGAAAGTTAAAAAAAACCAACATTGCAAGTTCTCTGGAATAGGTAAGTTTCACCTCAATGGTTTCATAGAGTGCATTTAAAAAATAATCAGTTTATATCCACTTAAAAGTAAACTTAATTGCAGTAGTAGCTATCAGTGTGACTTTTGAAACTCCATGCTTTTTTCTAACCCACATAGCCTTATTTTTGCTAGCTAGTTAGCTAACATTGGACTCTGAATATGAAGAATGCAAACAAGTTAACACTAACATTTAAAGAAGATGAAACAGTTTTATTTACTCCAGAACTATAACCTGTGCAACCTGCTCTAAGGTGGCCCTGCTCTTGCAGGGGGGTTGGACTAGATGATCTCCAGAGGTCCCTTACAACTCTATGATTCTAACTGTTTGAAGTATTCAAAGACCTTATGTCAATGAAATTTAAGCCATTCTTGTAAGCAGCAAAATTGCAATATCCTTCTAAATTGAAACAAGCTATCCTACTTGGCAAGGGAACGTCTCCATTTTCTACTCTAGTCAATTTAAAAACAACTGTATTTTGAAGGATTTTATCTGCCCCTGATTGACCTTGCTTACATGTGGTCTTGCCCAGTGATTCACATAGTACACAGAGAAAGGGACTATATGGACATTGCAGGAACTAAAGGGACAGTTTCCGTTTTGTAGTCAATCCAGCCCAACTGAGCAGGTTAAGAGGAATTTTTCTAATTCTTCAGGTACTGTCACGTAGCGAAATAAAACACCACCACCAAAATACAATTATTTCAGAGTCACTTGCTAAATATCACACAGGGTTTACTTGCACATAGATTTTTCCATGAACAAAGTGTAAATATTCCCAAAAAATTGACAACACAGACAAAGTGACAAACAACAGATAAATATCACACGTGTTTGTTTCAAGAACGTGGCAACAAATAGGCAGAGTGTGATGAAAACCCTGCACAGAGTAAACCCCTGACTCTCCCTACCAAAGAACAGAAGAGTAAGCTAACACAGCATAACAAAAAGTGGGTTTAGGAGATACCTAATCTGAAGAGCAATTTAAAGTTAAAGAACTGACTTCATGTCTTCTGCTCCTCTACTACCACAAACGCTATATTGCCATGAATTCACACTGTAGTGAAAAGATGTCATCTTCAAAATCAACTCCATGTTTAAACTCCGTTCTTCCTGCACTGTCATTTCTGGTGATAAATAGTAGGAAATCAATGAGGAAACATCATTTGAAGTGAGCCATTCATCATGTACCGAGAAGGGTAAGTACCCCATAAATTGCAGTGATCCGTTTCCTATTAGAGGCACACAACAGAAGGCAACAGCGTTTGCATTAGCAATTTTTATGACCTCCGTAGGTTGAGATTAAGTTTAGGAAACAGCTTTTGTCAGCTATAAAGCAGTTGTTGGGTGGGGAAGAAAGAAAATTTTCATGAGAATCAGAGTTATTAGTAAACCAAAGCGGGGCTGGGGGAGACAACAGATTAGAGCCTCACCAACTACATACTTAAGAAATCTCTGGGTTGGCAGTTCTCCTAAGTAATGTTGAATATTTTAGTAAACTTTACAATCAATGGGACCTTTCTATACTGCGGCATGGGTGCAGGCCCAAAACACTTGCTATCATTGCCTATGACTGGTTCTTAACAAACAGCACTTTTCTACAATCTAGGAAACAGATGAACACTCAAAAAAGTAAAAGAGAATCCAAATCCTGTGTTACAAAAATATGAAATAAAAATTCAAGTGTTAAAATGAAAAAGCAAATTTTTTTATGAAGCCAAGTGCTGCATTTTCCCTTTGCCCTGTTTCTTTTCCCCATCCCATCCTGTGCAATACTCTGTGCTGTCTCCACCAAAACCAGGCAGGACAAACACACTAGGTAGAACAAAGACAAATAAAAATTGTCATTTTTGATGTGCCCCTTCACACCTTGACAACATCATATATAAGAAAGCTATGACTAAATACCAGTCCTGAAAGAAGAATCAAGCTTTATACGTGAACAGGCTACTCCTAAAGTGCTGGGAGTGGGGTTGCGTGAAGGCAGAAGAAAAGAAAGGAAGAAATGGTTTTATTTTCAAATATTCCTTCAATTGATTTTACTGTATTTAACATAGAAATGCTTCTCAGATTCAGTTTGACATACTAGCGAGAGATTACCTTCTAACAGTAGTCTCACCCTACACCCACAAGACCTTAAAGTGCCTACACAAAAACACCATCTAGTCTTGTGAAACAAATTGTAGGAAAGCATCTCATATGTGTCTCAAAATTAAAGAAAATAGGCAAACAAAAACCTGATGACAGCAATTAAGCCTAAGAAGTAGAAACGCAAATAAAGTAAAATAAAATGATTGTGCACACTAGACCTTGGGTCACAGAAGATGCAAACCACTGGGAAAATCCTCTGACTTATGTTATACATTAGGACAGTCTGAAGAAACATCGAGTTACATCTGTTCCCACTTCCTCCCCTTCCATACACCCACCACAAATTAACACTGAACATTTCAACAGAATTTGCCACAGATCAAAAACTGTATTGATTTATACAAGTCTTTGAGCTTAGTTCTTCCTGAGCTTCCACCTTGCACAAGACAGTGCAAGTCACTTGACTTGTTGGAGTCAAAGTCCCATGGAAATCCAGATTCAAAATCCTATGCTTACTCCATCGTGGCTAAACTGGAGCCACAGGTGCATCTACCAGCCAGGACTCTGGTCCACTGACTGTGCTAGTGGTGGTAAAAATGTGACAGCCGAGATGCCTAGAAATGAATTTGCCCCTCAGTGATACCTGGTATCACCCACAGATGAGCCCATTCCACACTAATTATTAAGCTACTTTCTGTTGCCAGCAGACAGGATCAATGAATGTTATTACAGTCATGAAGGTGAGGGGCTAGTCAGCCTTCATAAGTGAGATTAGTTTCACCTAGATGAAAGCTCACTAATTACTTTTTTTAATATTTCAGTCCAGCTTTCACACACTCTTTTTTCTTTTCCTCAATGAAAAGTTAATAATTCTCCTTTTCTGAAGTAGTTGAGTGTGTAATTGTAATAATTTAGGGCCTTATCTGTTTCCCAGAGAACCTATTTCACTCTCCTAACAGTGCTATCAGGACCTTCTCCATTAAAGTTTGCTAAATCAGAGCTCAGAACGGGATTTCCTGAAACAATGTTGTTCACCCCTCTGTGCCAGTGTACCTGCCATACCTGGGACAACAGAAGGGAACCACCACAGAGTACAGACACATTTGTAGCACACTCCCCTTACAGAATGAAAGTTAGGCATCTGCAATAAGCTAGGGAAAAAAACCCCACCATAACCACTAACAATTATCTCCACTTACACAACTATGCTTTGATTCAACCTTTCTTTACGTATGACTGAAAGGAGACCCCCACCCTGCTGGTCAACCAGGCATCAGCCTCAAATTCATCCATGCAAACAGAAAGCAATAGGTATGTCTTTAGAGGAGGTTTTCTGGGAGCTTGCCAATTTTCCCCAAAACCTTGTGTTACACTGCAATTTCTAGCCTTAATCCCTGATCCTATTTTCTGGCACCCAGGGACTCATTCCCAACCATTCCCACTTCACCAGGCTCCTTTCCCAGCATTCCTGTGTTCTGGTACTGAGCTTGAGTCCCATCTCTGTCTCAGACCAGACTAACTGCTTCTGCCACACCAGCACTTCCCATGTTCCACATCACAGCCTGGCATCCAAACCCCTGCCTTGCCCTCGAAATTAATGCATTTGTACTTCTTCGGTCTCTGACCTAGGGTTTTCCTGACCCTGACTGTGATGTGCTTCTATCCCAGCAGCAGCAGGACCCGACCACTAAGCCAAACCCACCAGTGTCCTAGCCACAGCAGTGATTACAGAGTACTTCTGAGGATATTTAAGCCCCAGACAGAGGGAAGAGGGGCAACTGGTTGATGGTTTCTTTTCACAAAGACAAGCAGAAGTCAAGCAGCACTGCCAGTATTCCTACAGATCAGCGAGAGCGCTGTGATGCTCAGTTCTCCCACGTCCGCTTTGCAAAGGGAAGTGGCAAAGGTCTTTGGCATTCCTCCCCTCAGGTCATGGCGCTCCATGCAGACCACCAGCAATGAGGCTAGACACTGTCAGTTAATAGATGTAAAAGATTTACTGACAGCAGAAGAGCCACAAAGTTAAAAAAGCCCTTTTGATTCCATTTTAGGCATTACAGTGCATGAACTCCTGTGGAAACATATTATTCTGATCTAACCCTCTCACCTCCTCTCCCAACTAGTTTGTCCACTCCAGCTCAGTCCCTTTCACTAGCAAATCCCAGTCATCCCATAGGACCATCATCCCAGTCCTAAATTTTATCCCAGCCTAGCGGCTCTCTCCCATCATCCAAAGACTACTTTCAAACCAGATTCTATGTTTGTATCTGAATTTGTCAGAGGGACTTCATTTCATCACATCTTTTTTCCCCTCACTTCAGCAGCTCTCAGGCTCCTTCCCAACATATCCTCAGTGTCATTCCCGGCTTTGCCTTCAACAGCCCCTTCACTTCCATTTGTTTTTGATTCCCATACCATTCTTGCTCACCAAGCCAATCGATTTCTTGTAGCATACATTTCCCCTTTGGTTTCCAAGCCCTCAGACTCTTGCCTGGCCAGTCCAATCTCTTTCTCATTTTCTTTTTCCTACAACCTTCACTCCAAGCTCCCCCTATCTTCCTCAGCTTCCTTGCTTACTCTCCCCCCATGATTATTTCCATTTCCTCACCATCCAAGTCAAGTAGCCTCCACCTGCACACTGCTCAAATCCAACCAGTCTCTCTCACACACAAACCCAATCCTACTAATCTCAGTTTCAGCGCCTGACCTTCAGACAGCTTGTAAGGGCCAGGGGTACAATTGAAGGTTGTACAGCCATGGGCTGTAATGGAGTCCCGGAGAGGCCAAATTTTATCAGCGCAGCACTAGAAAGTTTCTGAGCATGAATAAACTAGAAGTTTTGGCTTTTAACTTTGATAGCTTTGGCTGACTTCTGAAGGAACAGCAAAGATGCAAACTCAAGATTAAATCTACTCCTGCCAAGCACAAAGTTATTAGAGCACAAGGATGTTTAAAAAAAAAAAAAAGAAAAGCAAGCAAGAACAATGTTTTTCTGATATTTTCCCTTCTGCAAACAAAGCAACTGCTCCATCTGTATGCCTGGTGCCAAAAACTGCTGACTACTTTGACTGAAATAAGGGGACAGAATAGTCTGCAACAGCTGTTCAGTAAACCCAAGTTTCACACAAATGACTGAAGTCTAGTAAAGCACCAGAACTCTAAATTGTATAACATAAAACAGTGACAAATCTCAGCAGATTACGTTACCAGTTTCACCTATAGTTACTTTTTTAAAAAAATAAATATTTATCCAAAACATTTGCCATTTCCTCTCATTTGTTTCTAGAAGTCAGTCTTCTTTCATTGCCAATTTTAACCTCGGTAAGACTTTTCACCTTCATCTTGCCCACCACTCCCCCCAGCTCCCAAGAGGACCCAAACAAGAACTTTTACGCTTACACTCAGCTATTGCATTGATACAACTGGCTTTAGACTAACTCTTTTAAGTTAAGACAAAGTTTATACAGATTTGCTATTATTCCTTTTTATTTTATTATTAATATTTCATTAAAGTAGTTTAATTCCTTCTAAACCTGTAAATCTTTATTTCTCCTCCTCCTCTCCTTGGAGAGCATCTGTCATCCATCACTGGCCAATCTGGCCTAAATCATGACACAAAGTCATTTACTGCATAACTTCCCGTCTCTTTTGAGACTAAGTTTCTCATCACAAAGCAAAGCTCATCTTTTTAGTAAAAAAAGCAACAGCTCGGACAGATGATAAAAATTAAGTTTACCTACCATACCCACATGAGAAGGCTGCAGATTCAGGCAGGCTCGAACTAACCAGCTCTACACTGATGAAACTTTCCTATATAGAAGAAAATAAAAAGATGGCCTCCACTCTTAGTCTCGTCAACTAGGAAACCGAAGTCACATGAGCAAAAATTCCAGATGAAAAAGGTTAGGTCATCTAATGCCTCTTGTCTTCTTGGGCTATTAAGATGCTTCCTAGTGCTGTATCCACTCCAGCTATGACTCAGCCTCCTGATGTGCGTGTGACCTACACTCCCTCTCTCAAAATACTAGCCTAGTATTTTACTACTCCAGAAATCACCCAGTGCAGTAATTGGAAATCAGGGTTTTCAAAGAGCCAAATAATGTCTTTCTCTTCTCCATTTCCAATTTTTAATCTTTATAAGGGGTGGCTAAAACACACTGAAGTGCAGACTTTCAAAATCTCAGCACACACACAGATGCAAGACCACCGTACCATGGAGGATTTGCTTCAGAATCAATTGGAAGTTCATGGACATGCGATTTTGAACACCCGAGCTGGGGGAGAGAAGCTACAACCCATGAGCACGCTTCCTACAGATGCAGTTTCCTCCAGAGACATTATGCCCGAAGAAAAACCAAAACACATATTCACACACTGTCAGCCAAAGCTGAATAAAGAGTTTGAACAGCCTAGGCTTAATTCAAGATATCTTTACTTAAATTAGATAAAAATAAGTTTATCTGTCACAAATACCCTACTGTCAACATTAACATGTACAGTCTCGAAGTACAAAACTACCAGTTTTCGTTCCACTGAAGTTTAAACTACATGTTAGGAGGGAAAGAAAGTTATCCCAAAAGCACAAAATGCGCTTTAAGAAATTGATTTGCTTTTCTCTTTTAAAGATGGTAACAATGTTGCTAATCCCGTAGCACCTCACAGGAAAATAAAGCTAGGTACTCCTGTTTTTCATAGAAATATGAAGGAAAGCTATCCAAGGCCAAACTCACTTAAACTGGCGCAGTGCAGAAGTCAGACAGTTGCACTGATTCCATCACCACTCAGGAAGCAGGGAAGGTAAGTCAATAAACTGACCCTTTAAGATCTGTCAAGTTCAGTAATTGCCATCAGTATCCAGTTGGCATTAAAAAAAGTCATCACGATCATGACCTTTGCATTTCTACAAACATTAGCCATTGTCATAAGGAAGACCTCTTTGGCCTCATAATTCACATGCTGTTAACAACCAGCAAAAACACAGCATGTGTGTCAGTTACTAAATAATGTAAGAAAAATTGGATGTCACACTCATACCCCGCTGTTCCTGTGCACAGCCATGCACATTGAAGCTAATCTGTATTACACTTCAAACTTTAGAAAGAGCGAAGAACAGACCTGGAACACTTTTCTCAGCCCACCTCATCCAACCCAGTGACCCACACAATCAAAAAAGAATGATGGGGTGGTCAGTACAACCTAAAAAAAAAAGACATGGCATGTCAGACCACAAGCCTCCTTCCCTCAGGGGCCAACAGCAGATACTCAGAGAAGAGCACAAATCCCGTGACATTCCTGTAGTAGTAATTATCCAGAATATTCTCCCAGCCTCCACTGATCTGCAGCTGAAGACTCATTTAACAGCAACCATAAATTTATCCAGCTTCTTTAGAAACCACCTAGGCTTTCAGCATGCCTGTGTCCTGAGACAGCAATGCCACGACTGATCTCACACTTCCAGTTATCACCTTTTGTTTGCGTTCAGCACGGCCCCTGCTAACTTCATTTGATGCTCCTCAGTTCTTTTGCTACAGAAGACATGAACAGCTATCACCCTCTGCCCTACGGTATTTTATGGACCTCAGCTGTCTTACTCACAGGCTGAAGTCTAGTCAACTTAGTTGCTCCCTACATAGTAGTAGTTATTCTACACCTTTGATCACCCTTATTGCTTTCTCTCTGATTTTTCTGATTTTACTGTCATTGCAGAGAAGACAGGAAGGAGACAAACTGCACATGACCTTCAAGATGTAGATACACTAAAGATGCATGTGCATGGCAGAATCATGGGTTGGGTTTTTTTTTGCTTTGGTGTCTTTTTTTTCATCCTCCTTAATGACTCTTAACATTTGCTTTTCTTTGTCTTTGCCCCCCCACACCATTACAGACCGTTAAGCTAGCATGTTAATAGCACTTCCCATTGCAACCTCAAGACATTGTTTCTGAGCAACAGTCCATTCAGAGCATCTGTACAAAACCGACACACATGCATGAACGTTGCAGGATATATACGGAGGAATTTCTGAAAGAGAATATTCTATATTCCCTGTACTATTATCCCAGCCCACCACCAGGACAGAAAAGTAGGACTATTGTAATTCAGCTCTATCCTTCCTCTTATGTGTTATTACAGGATGTGATTCATTCTGTTACAGCGCTTTGCAATGAGAAGGGAAATACTGCATGTGAAAGAGTGATAAGAAATCATAGGTCAATTTAAGCTGACTAGGAATTCTGCATATGGTAGTCAAACAGTCCAAGAATGCTGACAAACCTTTTTGTGAAACCAGCCTGAAATTTACTACAAACCAATGTTAAGTATATAGTGTCTTCCTCCCATACTAGGAAATGTTTACTAGGTAATAGGTTTTGTTGGAGAAATCTCAGTACAAAAGAGGATTAAGTCATCAAAATATAAATACATATATATATAGATATATCTAAGTAAAGAATGAAGTAACTGCGTTTTAATTCTTTTTCAGGAGGAACAAATTACAAGCAATTATAAAGATGATGTGACTGACTATAACTTAACTGCCTGCTCAGCCCCCGAGATCCTCAACAATAAAAAACTGAGGTAAAAAACCCAAATTGGTCTGATGGGTTGTGAGCGATCTGGAAGTAAATGACGCTTCTCATATGTGGATAATCACATCGGCACATGTTGCTGTATACCAACCAGCCATAAAAGATCACAGAAGCAGCAGAGCACACACCATGTGAAAACCAAAAGATAAGGTGGACTTTTCCTCTCTCTTCTCCTGAAGGCTGGCAAAGATCAGTGAAATTAAACACTGCCCAAGGCAATTGTTAAAAGCAGTTTGGCCATGAAAGTCATGTCATCTGGTGACCCAACTGACCTACATTAAACCCAGGCTAAAGGGCAATGTCATCTTTCTTTTCCTTTAGATAGCATGACTTTGCATCTTCAGCACAGATGGAAGACAACCCCTTTGGCCTGCTGGTTTCCACTGTACCCCTTGCTACAAACCAAAGTTAGCCGCAACCGATCTTTTGTACTTGTTCAGCCTTTGTTTCACACTACTACAGTACTACTGCGCTGAAAAACAGCAAATTCTCTCCCTTAAGGGTATTCCACCAATACCTACCTAACCATAGGCTGTAGCACTCCATGTACTTAATAATGAGAAAGATTCATAGGCTACTGCAAATATTACAAAAATTGCCTATTTAATGATCATTAGATACATCCAGTTTGAATAAGTGAGACGTTATAATCGCTTTTCTATTAAAGCACTAAATATCAAAGAACAGGTCACTCAATGAATAATTTACTTCCAATCTACTGCACAGCCTACAGTTTCTCCACACATATTTAAGAGCTGACATGTCAATGATATAGATATTCTTTCAAGTTTTTTCTAAAACTTAATACTTAAAAAAGATCATTCACAATCCACAGAAATGCTGTTCCACAGATGAGAGACTGAGTCATTTCAGCTTTCTGATCCACTTCGGCATTACTACGCTGAAGATCCAAGACCATTGCTCACAGAACTGCAACAGAAGCAACACCCTCCAAGCACAATTGACCGTGGAGCTGCCTCATATACATTTTATAGACAAATTAAGAGTACAAGTGGCTCAAGTAGGAGCACATGCACTAATTGGTTCAGCGAAGACAAATATAAGGGAACAGGATTTTGCTCTTGTTGAACCCATATGGAAAGCTGTCTTTTAGAATGCAAGATTAGCATTTCATTAGGCCAGATCTAACTGTTGCTTATTCTTAGAATCACAGAATAATTCAGGTAGAGATGGGACATCGGAAGGTCTCTAATTCCAACCTCCTCCTGACGGTGGAGTCAGCTGTGAGAGCAGACCCACCTGCTCAAGGCTTTGCCCAGTCAAGGCTTGAAAACCTCAGAGGAGGAACACCGCATAGCCACTCCGGGCAACCCGTGCCTCTGCCCACTCATGTTTGGGGTGAAAAGGAAAAGCTGCTCCCCAGCTTATCAGAGCCCATACTGTCTTGTTATAAGGGCTGTGCGTGGAAATCCCATGAAGTCAGTTTGCAGGAAGTAAAGAGGATGAGAAACAAAAGAACAGATTTGTACTGTTTATTATCAATCCCTTCCTTACGAACTGTTATTGAGGAGAAATCCTTGTTTATTCATTCACTGTTTCTGATAGCAAATGGTGTTCAGCAAAGGCTGCTTTAAGAACACAAAGTGAATAAAATCTTGCAGCCTCAAAATGGTTCTTGAATCATTTCTATGTTCTGCCCTCCCATTAGAGAAAACCACTTCACCAAAACCAAAGAATATGCTTACATTTCATTCCATCTTTGTTCAATATAGGCTGCAAGACACAACGCTTATTTATGCTGCAAGAGCTTTCTTGTTTGTCAACAAAAGACATTTTGAAGAGCTGCCAGTGTGTCAGGCATGAAATTTACAGCTTCATCCTGCAATGGCTGTGCCTCTTCATTAGTCATCTTTGTCAATGGGAATAAATTGCTAGGCTGCCCAACGGCTCAGGCGAACAGCCTTTTCTCATGTGAATAGTTCTTTTGAAGACTCACAAACAACAATTTAATAGAATTCAGACCTTCTTCATCTTCAGATTATGCAAATTTATAATCCATATATGATTCATAGTGGGCTGTTTCTCTAGAAATTATATTGGGCTGTTTCTCTAGAAATTATATATCTGCTAAAGCATTAGGCTGGTTTTACTCACAAAGAACAAAAGTTATTCCCTTTTTTGAACCAGGAGCACACTAAACATTCCAGCAATTAAATCATCCTGTTGGTTTTACCCATACTTTCAGTCTTCAAAGAGACTTTTAAGACAACTACAGAAATGCACGCAATGTGAGAGAATGCAAACAGCTAAGTCAACTCAAAGTTTAACGTCAATTTTTTTTTTTTGAACAGACAAACTATTGGTAAAATAAATCAAACGCAATTCAAGAGACTTGGCATCTGAACTTGTTTTCTCTGGTGCTGAACCACACCTGGATTTTACTGAGGTAAATATGCTCTACGCCACTAAAGGATAATATCTTACTGTTGTATGATCTGAAGAGGCATGTAAGAAATAAATACTCTGACTGCTTTTTTTTAACAACAAAAAAAAACCAACTACCAAACCTCAAAGTTGCAAAATCCTGTTCTCAAATTCAGTCAAGGTTGGCACCCTTACTTACGTAGCTCTAGACAGATATATACAGAAGTATTACACATACATTTCTAAAAATACACATGAAGCACCCAGTACGGTCTCCTACAATCTAATCACTGATCAGGGTGTTGAAGGGAAGAACATGTACTTAATGCCCCATCTGAAAGTATAAGTTTCTTATGATTGCATTAACATATTTCAGTTTGTCCAAAACACTTATTTTCAAGAGTAAGGTTTTCAGTGGATAGACTCCTTTCTTAAGATTACCATGAAAGAAAAGTCTTCAGAAGGCATTTTAAATGGAATCTAAAAAGTTGACAGAAAGGCAATATTACACATGGGCTAATCCAGTAATTCCTATATGGAAAGAAAAGCAGAACAAGCCCTCTAAATAGCACGTTTACACTCTGTATTAAATATGCTGATACATGGTTTATTGCAACTTTCATAAACAGAAATGGATATTGTGTCTTTCAAGAGCCATGCCTAGAATACTTGTGGGCACTACCCAACCCATCAACCTAATATGGAATGAAATCAAAAGCTGAAGCTCAGTGAAGAAAAATCTCAAACAGAAATAAGAAGCTTTTCATTTGTTTGTTATTTAAACAGCCATTTTCAGCATAACGATCCTTTCTCATTCTTTTTCCAAAGGTGACTGGCTGAAGAGACAGTTATCTGTGTAATTGCTTATAAACTAGGCATTGAGGTGCTTTTAAACTAGGCACTGAGAACCTTAACAGAAGATACTGGCACCATTTTAAAATGCGAGAGAGATGTAGTTGAGGGCAGCATGAAGAAGTGAAGAATTCTGTCCTCAGGATTTCCCAGTCCAAGATACTTTGTGTCAAAGTCAGTGTCATGTCCTAAGGAAATATACATTACGTAAGCTTATCTGGTACCTGCAATATATTACAAGATGCTTGCGACATACATGCCATTTGCCTTTTCTAACATAGAAATTGTCCTTGCCCCTTGTTGAAATTAAATACTCTATTAGTTAGGATGGCAAGGTCACACGTGCTTTAAACACAAGCCATAGATTTCTAGATAAAGGAAAGCTCTTACACTTGACTGCATATAAGATTTTCTGCGAATTTATGTGAAGCAAAATAGGGTTTCTATTATTGTTGGGTCTTTTATTCAGACTATAACTGCCACATAATAAATGGATGTCTTCTCATGCTGTGTTTCAAGAGCATTTGCATACAAGGCCCAAGGCAGCACTGCTGCATTGACAGCTAGCATAAGAAAACGTATAGGTTCTGGGCAACTACGTTCTCTCCAAAAAGTAAAGTAGTGTACATTTCATAAAAACTAGTGAAATCTCCTCAGATAACAATTATTTAATTTATGTACATGGCAGAATCAAGCATAACAAGCAAAACCCTTCGTCTAAGCCTAGCTCCCTGTGCCAAACAAGAGAGCAGGGACAGCAAGAGAGACCCTGCCTGCCCCAGCGGCTCCCCTGCTGCCGGCACCGTAAGAGAGCAGTAAAAGTGTGCTGGGTACCCTCAAACCGGGTGCCCATGTGCCATGGGGAGGTCTGGTTACACTCACAGTTCAGCCTCAGCCATGGGATTCCCTCTACCTTTTACCTAGCAACTTTCTCTCTAGAACAAATCAAAACAGGGTTACATATACAATAATAAAAATCCAGGAAGTTGGAGTAAGGAGTTTTAACTGCTCAGCTTCTCTGCATATTTTCAAGAAGCATTTGATTGGTACATTTGCTTCTTTTTCCCTACTCCCTGTTTTTTTTCCCAGAAATAAACACAGTATTTTTGTCAGCCTAATTTAAACTGGACACACTCACTGTTTACCTACTCTTATTTGTTTAAACACAGGTTCTCTATACTCACCAATTTTATGAAGATCAGTTTTGCTTTGTTACAAGACATTTTCTTTTTTTGATAGCTATTACAAACCATCAGGTAAACTTGTATTTCCCAGATGTGAAACAAACAGTATCCACCTGGACATGTTGACCTAAGCCCAGGAGCCTGAAGTACCCACTGAGGTACGGTAAGAAACAGCTGCTAATTCTGGTTCTATTGCAGTTTTGTTCTTCCAGTTCTGCAGTTCTCCATTTATTTCCTCTTCGTGATGAGCAATTACAATGCAGTTTGATTAGAACAGAAAGTTACTGTTAAACAACAGAAAAAGGAAAAAAAAAATGTCTACTGCTAAATACAAAAAACTTGCTTAAAAAATCCAAAAGAGGTAGAATTGAAGAAAAAAAGGGTTAAAAAAATTCCATTTTTGTTAAAGATTTGCTCCTGCCTTTTGGATGGAGGAACAGAAGAGGGAAGGAGGAAGGTTGGTTTTCATTTGCAAAATGCAAGGATCCCTTGAGGGTCACACAAATGCTTTTATATCATATTTGGTTAAATTTGGAATGCCAGAGCACACACAAAGCACCCAGACATCCTTCCCACTCCCCACAGTGAAGGCCCCCTCCTGTCTCCTCTGAGAGGCTCTGTGCACCGGAGATGGGTGAATGTTCACCCCTTCTCCAGCTGGGAAGGAAAGTATTTATTACAGAATGGAAAAATTCTGTCAGGGGGTTACTACAGTCTCCTGCCACATTAACTTTCAATGATTTTTCCAAGTTTGCAGAACAGCAGTATGAATCTATTTTTTTAAAAAAAGCAAGTTCTTGCAGACCCTTCTGCATTCAAGTCTGTCCTTAAAATCTTAACACTTTGGTNAATTTACAAGCGCTCCTAGTAAGCTTACAACTACCACATGTTGAATACCAGTAGCTTTGGATCTCAAAAGCTTCACAAGGTATAAAGAATTTGTTTTCCCCTCCTGTTGTAAAATTTTCAGGCAATTTAAGTAAAAGAAGCCCTGCAAGTGTGAAAACAGGTTTAAGCAAGTCTAAAAAAGAATCGTGAAAACAAAGATTAAAATTTTTATAAACTATTCTAATTCTATGGTGCACAGCATAAATTTTTTTAAGTTGCATACCTTCTTTCTCTTCTGCACTGTACGTACCTTCAAATGAGATGGAAGGAAGATGACCATTCTTTCTGGAATCTCAGGGAAGTACACATATTTCCATACAGGCATATGCATTCCTTCATTCAGCTTTTTATATTTACCAGAAAGACTTAATTCTTATTATAAACAGCTTATCATAAAAGCTAAATGTTCACAGACATTTTGATGTCAAATCACACCTTCATCTAGGGTAAATATAACAAGTGTAGAACTATTAAGAAAATGACCTAATCAAATTAAAGGCTTTCCTACAAACACTTCAAAATGATAATTTGTGAGAGGTGCATGTCAAGCACCTTCTGTCCTTCATTGCAGGGAATAATTCCATCTGCATTCGGCTTCACCCTTCTGGTGTCAGCCACACATCTGTCACCTCCCTTTTTCTGGGGTAATCTGCTCCCTACTTAAGAGCATCTGCACAATAGCCTCCTAAGACTCACCTACCTCAAGAAAGTTACCTCTTGCTGATAATGGGGGTAGTGAGCGTTGTAACCAAACATGGGTAACTACTTCATCCCTAGCTAAGCACAAACCACCACCAGCAACACCTGCAAAGCTGCAATAAAATGGCACTCAACAGGCCCTCTCCAGCTCATGCTTTCAAAGAAACTACATTTAGACGCAAGTAAAGCAGCAAGAACATTGTTTTATACAACTTGCCTTTACAAAAAAAGATGTAATCTAAGGGCATACTTTCAGAGTGAGAGTCTTGCCTAGATGAAGACAGCATGGATGGTGGTGGTGATTTATTTCAGCAGCGTGGGGATCTCACCCACCGCTACTGCCACCGCATGGGTTTGCCCAATAAAGGGCTCCAGAATATACAGCAACAGACTCATGTCAAGTACACACAGAGAGAACCGTGCCTGTATCTTCCCCAGTCTGGTAGGATTCTTCTCAACTAGAAACAGTTCTGCCAGGCAAAAAAGGACTCATTATATGCCATCCCTCAGCTGCATACATTCTGCTTCAGACCATGCACAACAGTCAGCATTAAAACAGCTGTGATGTCCAACGTGGCAGCATGGAAAACTACCAAACAAACTGCATCCAAAGTCAATCCCAAGCCCACTTCACACATTCAGGCTCACAGCAACTCTAATCTTTCAGGTGATTACTCTGACATAGCTTTATAATAAAAGGAGAAGAGACAGCAAATGAAAAACAATGTTTCAGTCACAGGAAAAACGTTGCTTGTTCCTAGAAAATTACTTTGTAGGATTACTTAATCTGAAATTCTGGCATGTAGGTCATACAGTTTGAAAAGAGATTTTGTTTTAACAAAACTTAGTTTAAACAAGGGCTTTTAATGCAAGGTCAGAAACGTGAGTGCTAGCTACAGAATTAAAGATAAGCACAGGTTGCATACACGAATACATAATAAACAGCTCAGTTTGCTAAATGAAAAGATACAACAAATTCAGTTACTAGCAGTGTGAAAGATCAGAAATGGGAAGGATTTAATATGTTTGAAGTAGTATTTTTTTAATGTCAAAAGAGCTTTAACAACAGAGTTAGAGTTCCCCCTGCCTCTTCCAGCTCTGTTCACACTGTCTTTCTAGCAACATCAGCCATAAGCAGCTCTACAGCTAGGTGCTAACAAACACTGATGCTTTAAATGCTTTAAACTGCAGCAGGCAAAGAGCAAAAAACCATTTCGGAGGCAAAGGGAGCAGAGAAAAGAAACCATACTGAAAAACACCAATGAAACAATAAAGACAAACTTTATCCTTTTAACAAAAAAAGCAATTACTTAAACTATGTTATAAACATACAACCATAGCACTAGTTGGCTGCGTATCAGTGGAGTGAATTCTATGTTTTTCTAATTAAAGCACATATACATTAAATAGTTTTATTAGTTTAGTTATAATAAAAATAAAATTGTACCTTAACTGAAACACTGGGAAATCATGAATAGAAGGAGTTCCAACCTTATCTTTTGCATGTCGTGATCGGAGCATGTAATCTTATACATACAGCATCAAAACTTCCCATAGCACTCTATACACACAGATTGACATCTACAGTTTTCCTTCCAAACTCGTATCTGGGCATTATCCGTATTTTACAGAAAGAAAACTATGACCTAAGAAGTTTAAAATTACTCACCTAACAGTCAACCCACAAATCCGTGTGATATGAAGTCCTCACAGGTTTCAAGATTCAACTTTTGCACAAATTTTTTTAAAACAACAGCTCTTCTACCACAGATGCAGAAGCTGTTTGCTGCAGCAATGCACAGACTTTCAAGAATGCAGCAGAAACCATGTGAACTTAAAAAGTCATCATCTTGGGAGATACGTTTAGAAGCCTGACCATCTTCTGCCACAATCCAGCTTTCCAGGGAAAATGTGAACAAGCAATTTCTGCTTGAACTAAATGGACAGAGAGAAGCATCAACAAAGAATGTTTGGCTACAAAGTTCCAAAGGCAGTTGAACTTTTTTAGAAAAAACATTTTCTTGTTTTTCCCTGTCTGCTTAATTTTTAAAGTATGATTTCACAGACGCAGTTAATGCAAAAGTAACACAGCTTACAAGATTCAGGTAACTTTCTTAGAGGTATTATAAGAGGAGAAGCAACACCCTGGTGCAAATACAAACTTAAGTTTCTTCACAATTCCATTGCTTGGAAAAGTCCAAGTCACATGTGGTATTCTTCACGTCTGTATTCAAAGAGTCCTGTAATGAACACGCCTTAAAAAAAATCATTTCTCCATGCCTAAAATCCCTACACTAAAACAGTATGACATTTTGAGTGCAGCTTCTGAGAAGTAGCACTGAAAATTTAAACAAGAGAGGGTAATTGATTCATTACATCTATTTCTACTATATTTCTTTTTGTATTTTTTGGTCCCCATTTCAAAAGGCATTGTTTAAATTGCCCTAATCTGCAAACAGCAACAATAAGTGTAGCAAATACTTGACAATGAAGATGTAAAGCCTCTAAAAACCTGTTACCTTAGTAACCATGGGAATGCAGGAGAATAAGAATACATGGAGTGTCAGGACATCATTTTGGATTCCACAGGGCTTGGGCTGAAATACAGTCAGCTTTCATTAGCTTTTTGTTTTTCCCAGTAGGTCCTTGGACTTTGAAACAAAACCCGAATGACAGCTATGAGCAATTCCAGCCTCACTCCTGATTAGCCACACCAAACAAAACAGCTCTCTTCACTGTGAAACACACCACCCCCCCTTTGCACCCAAAAGGGCCTCGAAACTAACATTATTTATGCCACTGACCCCTCTGCATATCACTAATAAGTCACATTCCAAGAGTAAAATGAAGAGCCACTTTCCTGGGACTTAAAAGATAATTCACCTTAAACAAGCGTACTGCAAGAAAAATAAAAAGCTAACATACCCACACAAGACATTTTTGTAAGCCCAGGGTTTATTTACAGGCTTTACAGGGTATGTCAATTCAACACCAACACTAAGAAGAATTTAGCTGCTCATTTAAGTAACACTACATTTATATTTTACTCACAGAGGGGGGAAAAGAAAATAAAGATGATAAAGAATTGAGATCCATGTCCCCACCCCCACTGAGGTCTGCTGGGAAGCTTGTGAGAAAGACAGAACAGAACAAAGATCTCTCAACCGCTGGCTTTAGCCGGCTTAATTCCAGGTCCATCCCCTTGCTCTTTGCTGCTATCTGGTCACTTGGGAAAACAATCTGGAAAAAAAAAAAAGCTCCAGGCAAAAGCATTGGAAAAATGAGCAAGAAACTCAACCATCTGGATTATGTTAGACCCAACCCCTAGAACACCTAAACGCTCCTTGAACTTTATACATACAACTTTACATCCAGTTTCCTCCCCCCAAGTACAAACCAGGTCTGTCCAGAAAGCTAGAGAAAGTCAGCTATTCTCCTTACCCATGAATTCTGCAGTCAACTACAAATTACAAATGCACAGAAATATAGCCAACCAAACCATCTGCCTATTAATCAGAACTAAGTTTTCTCTAAAAGCCTGATCAACTTCCTAGATACAATGATAAAGCACAGTAGTGTTGGAGAGTGAGAAAAAGAGAGGGGAAGGGAAGGAACACATTTTTGCTCAGTGAGGAAAAAAAAAAAAAAAAGTAGAAATTGTGGCCTACTTGGCCACAAATGTGATGACAAAAAATCTTTGCACCAAAAAGCTGAGACAGAGACGTTGGCCTTACCTTGCCATACATTCATTCATTTCTCTTCCAACTGGTAAGGTATTTCTTTTCCATTCACAGAAACTACCATTTCAGGATATCATTGATACATGTAATAGCTACTACCTCCATTTATTTGCAGTCCTTTACACACGTATATAAAGCAGTACCACACAGTGGCAACACCCATTTTACATACAATAGTGCAGATTCTTTTTCGCACTGCACTGTACAAATGTCAGGATAATGTTAAACGTTACTAACAAACACCAAAGTTACACCCTCAAAGCCCACTTTACATGACTGGTTTACCTGCTCACGGGGCAAACCGGTAGTACTTCTCCAGGCAACTGCAACTTCCGAGTTAAATAAAAAAAAATAATCTAAATTAAATCCAATTAGTCATTATGTATGGAAGAACACTTCTTGCATTATCCATTCACACATTTTGTAGCTATAAATAGAAAGGAGTTGCTATTCTCTACTCCTGAGTGCAATCAGGTGTCCAGAAACAGGCTCATCTCTACAATGATAAGCACATCCACAATAGCAATGAGCCAGCAGGTTATCAAAGAGCACATTTCATCCAGCCGTATGGAGGAGGAAGGACATCTTAGGTTTTGAGACATTAGCTTAGGCTTCAGAAGTCCTATTTTCAGGTCAATCAGTCCCTCCTTTTTTCAGTCACTCAGTTCTCTGACGAAACGAGAACAAACAGGCACAATCACAAAATAGATTTTAGGAAAAAAGGACTTCAGAGGAAACCATAAGTTCTGAGAAGAAAAAAAAATAAAAAGAAAGCTTCCTAAAATATTTAAATTAATTTCTTTAGCATACAAACCATTTTCAGAATCGTATTATTAAAACCAGATATAAGTTTGCATAAATCACCAGAAAGCCTATTTCTTTCCAAGCTTCTGTCTAATCCATCACATGTTGCTTCGTACTTTCAGACTGGCATCACACACACTGTTGCTGCCTGGCCTGGCGTAGCCTTGAACAGGGTCAGCTTGTTTGCCACTACTTGGCAAGCCCTTGAAAAGGTTCCTCTAGCAAGAAAGAAGGCAGATTGCCTCCCAGAATGACTCTACTGTGAAGAATTAGAAAAGCAAGTGAAAAGCAAGTGAAGTTAACTTAAATCAGTTGATTTCATCTAACTCCCATGAAGCTTCTCCATGGATCCCACTCCCTCACTGTAAAAGATGAAAAACTGACAAAAGCAGCTGTTACAAGCAGTCCCAGAAATTTCAGTTTCTCAGGGAGACTGCTGCCAACTACTAAACAGTCCCACCGCTCACAGCTATCACCCAAGAGGCATGTTAGATGACCAGAAAACTACAGGGCAGAACTGATCAAGACAGCTGTCCTCCTACAACGCACCTTCAGAGAGTTAAAAAGAAATAAAGCTGCCAGAAGTGGTCTAAGTGGAGCAGCTCAGTCAGAAGCCAAGTCAATGTAAAGCAAAGAGAGGAGGATAAGCATTGTCCAGGATGTCCAAGGCCAGGACCTCTTCCAAAGGCAAGCGTTTACCTGGGCAATAGCTTCTAGCACAGAAAAGGGCTATGATGGACTATGAAACAGTTGGCCACATACCTCCATTGAGGACATGTGGCTTTTCTTTCCAAAGTTAAGCTTCATCAGAAAACCACTTCTCTGAAAGAAAAGGCTCCCTAAAAACCTTTGTTCTGTTGCTTCGCCTCTGGAAAGCATATCAGTGGTACTGATGGTCACACATACCTTCCTAGGATAAGGGAACCTTGGCCCTTATGCACACAAAGGTGTGCATCACCTTTGATGCACATGGGTTTGGAGCTTGGGAGGAAAGGGTAACACTGTTCTTCTTACAGCAGAAAGTCATTGCTACAGTGTCCAAACTCTCTCCCGCAAACTGCAAACAGGCCTTTTCACAGGAGAGGAAGATTTCTCAAACTTGTATTAAGGACAGCACCACTATCAGGTCTGTAAATGGAGGCTGAGTCAGAGCTGCAACCAAGGCACTGCAACAATGACATACGTGAGGAGCGCACATGAACTCACCTGGTACCGAAAAGCAGCTGATCATGACCCTACCTCTGTGCTCCCCCTCCCAAAAGAAAACCCCCGCAGAACACTCTGACATTGAATAGCATTGCTCAGACGCTGGTTGACTGCGTTCAAGAGAAGACAAAAAATATACATAAATAATTCCACCCTTGCAACAGCAACACGAGAAGGTGAATGCAAGCAGATGCCAGTCTTCTACCTACTTTCCTTTCTAGAATTACTGCCCTCCTGTATGTAAGGTAAGCCATTGGTGCTGCGTCTTAGGACTGGCAGATCTGTAGCTGCTTTTATCTGGGAACAAAGGACACATCAGATCTGTTTTAATGGGAGAAGTGCTGTATGACCCGACCCGAAAAAGCATGAAGATAAGCGCAGGCCTGTATTCTAACTGCTGTCATCTGCATAGGCCATGGACGCAACTGCTCCCACCAGATGCTGCAAGAACTAGTCTTTTTGTCAGTTTGCTACAATTTGAGCTGTACAGCTTAGTAATAGTCTTCTAAGAGAACAGCAAAAATCTGCATCAGAACAACCACTCATCAATAGAGTTTTTCAAGCCTGAAATAAAATTCTCAAGTTCTTAATTACGCCCCGCCCCGCCCCCCCCCCCGGCCCCTAGAAACTCAGTTCTGCAGGAAGAAGAAAAAAACTGAATCAGTTCTCAAACCAGTTCAGAACACTTTCTTCATTGCCAAGTTTAAACTCCCTGGCCCTCAAACATTAACCCAGTTGTCACTTGTTTTATACTGTTGGTTTTTTTTTTCATCTCATTGTAATTTCAAGATAGACTGAAAATATCCAAAAGGCATGTTGGTGGTATCTATTGCTTTCTGCCAAAAAAAGGCAAGAAGCAGCACAGAGACATGTTCAATTAATTCTACAGAAGCAATGTCTGTACACCCATCCATTTTACAAAATTTCCAAATTTATCCCAAAGTAGGATTTCTCTACCTGACAGAGGATGCATGTTTAAAAACACCTCACTGTATACTTGGCATTAATGATTAAAAAGAAAAAAAAAATTCTACTCGGTACTGATTGCTTCCACCCTGACATGTTCTACTGTACTGGCCAAGCTCAGAGTGTTATAAACTGGATCAAGGAATCGATCCATCTAAAAAATAACCTGGAAAAAGAAGGTTTTTTTCGAAGCGGATCTGTTCCTTTGCTAGATCCCAGCATATGCCAAACAACCAACAGTAGAATAGGGGGAAAGGATGAGGGTGAGGTGAGGAAATGGGCAACCCACAAGGAGGATGCAAGGGCTAATTGACCAGCAAGCCACAGTGCTGTCACACAGGTTCATTCACATGGCTTGATATGAACTTTCCTTATTACTCCAAATCACAGATTTTTAATTACCACATGCAACTTTAAAAAGAAAGAAAGTAAGGAAATCGCACAAGTATGCCTGACGCAACATGCACTGTATCAACATTCAGTAGGCACCGTGCCACCAGCTTCAAAAAGAACTGAATCTGCTGTACATCCAGGACCATGTTGAAAAGCTGCACACTACAGCTCTTCTACCTGTGGAAAGCAACCTGAAGAGCTCGAGAGAAAAATAGAAGAGAAAGGGAAATTAACTTTTCTAACACCTTCCACTCTGTGAAGTCACTTTTAGGAATTACCTCCAAATATCATCTACTGTGTGATAAGTAGGCTAACCTCAAATAAGGAGACACCTGTAAGGTGCCAAGACATATGTACTGAAACTCTTCCCTTCTCGCCGTCTTCTGTAACACAACATCACGGAAATACTCCAGGAAAGAGTTTCACTGACTGAAGGAAATAACAGTGACTATCATTGTCCTATTGCATTGAGGGACTTCTTGGTCTTTTTGCAGATATTACCTCTCTCCTCTACACAACCCCCTTACTTTTTCTGCAGCAGATACCTGAAACTATGAACCTCCCCTCTGAATGCCGAAATTCAGGGCAGGGAAGGACATAGTATTGCAATGCTTAACAAATGGCAGCTTAACAAATGACAGAGGACATGGCCATATTTGCCTGTGCATGCACCTTGTAACCTGCATGCATGAAACCGAAGGAAAAATATAGGCTTCTGCAATATAAGTAAAACAGATGACTTGAAAATTATCTAATCGGAGTTCAAATCTATTCAGCACCCTACTACTAAGCAAACATGGGGAAGTACTCAGAGAATGATTTTCTGACAATTAAGCAAGAACAATAGCAAATATTCCATTTGCAATTAAGAATCTGGGGTTTGTTTTCACAGAAACAGTGGGGATTTCTTCAACAGTGACTTCAATTAACTTCTGCTCCCCCTCACCGCCAGAAGGCTTAATGTATCCAAAACCATAGCTGCTTTTTCCCAGCAGTTTCAGACTAAAAAGGACATTATTACATCCTCTTTAAAAAAATGTTTCAATTACATCTATTACATTTGCCTACTGTATTGATGGGCATTCCCCAAGAGTGAAAAAAAAAAAAAGCCACAAACCAAAATCCCAACACAGATAAATAAACCCCAGCAAAACCACAGTTAGTGGCCTCAGAAGAACCAAAATCCACTAAATATTTAAATATATATATAAATAAATTAAAATTAATAGGTCTGTTTCGTGGTTGCCACAAGCCAACCTGCTGATTCAGGGCAATGTCACCAACAGTATTCTTATTTGTAAAGGGTAACAATCAATTGTTTGACAGAAACAAAGGAGAGCTCAACAGGAAATCAACCCGCTCGGGACAGATGGTCACTGAATCAAGTTTCACCCCTCCCCTCTCCAAAAATAGGCTTAAGAGGCATTTTCTGTTACCAAGCAACAGCCCAAAGGAAGGCATAAATCTTTTCCTATGTGTTATTCCCCTCCTCCCCAACACACATACATTTCAATCTACTAGGCCAGTACGTTTGTGGGTTTGTTTATTTTTTGAGTAACAGGTATGAGGGTTTATTCTGTTCAATGACAATGTGTTTCTGCGGGCCCAGTAGCCACTTGTCCTTTTTTAAGGCAAGAAGGTGACTAACTGTAACCGTGCCATGAGAGCTACCATAGCCTGGTGGGTTCCAGGCAGCGGTCCAATGCTGGTTAGTAGCCATCCATGTTTGGCCAAGGTTCACCAGAGACCTGAGAAATGACTCCCCAAGGAGGACAATTCCTGGCAACTGTTTTATATAAAACCAACATGACCCTGATCACACCCTGACAAGTGAGGTGACCTTTTTTTAAAAGTCATCATAAAACCCTGGACCTGCTTGAACCCATAAAAATCCATAAAATTTAATCCCCCAAAAGGGCTACGCTATCTTTAATGTAACAGACAGACCAGCAGACTTACAAATCATTTGAATAATCAGAACATTAATTCTCTAGTACATCAACCTCCCTAAGTCAGAATCAGCTACTCGGGGTAAGGGATGAGTAGGAAAAGGCAATTAACATTTACTGTTCTGCTGTGGTAGGGGAGGAAAGAAGGGGAGAAGGGGGATGGAAGAGGTGGAAGCGGGGAGAGAGACCCGATGTGTCTGTCTGTGGAAAGCAGGGGGAGGGGAGCAGAGAGCTGGAGGGGGGAGTGAAGGACAGCAGCTCTGAAATTCAGATTAGCATCCCAAGAACAAAACAGGTTTGTTGGATCCCCTATCATACAAACAGGCCAGTAGGCCACAAAATGAGATGCAGTTAAATTTAGTCATACAAAGAGTAATCTGCAATATTTTAATATTTTTTTTTAAAGGAAAAAAAAGGTTTACAATTATGACCCTCACAAAAATTAAATGGGAAAGAAAAAGTCTCACTCCAGCAACAAACTGGGTAATCATCCTTTAAAAGCGTGGAGCCTGGATTACCACTGACACATACTTAGACTACTAAAACATATGGCCAAATAAAAAAAAAAAAAAACAGGGGGCATGGGGGGAGGGGAAAGGTTGTGACAGCATGTGGCCTACAAATGCTTTATTTACTCCCTCCTCAACTACCACTTGCTTTAGCCAGCTGAAGACCTTCTGCTAATTGCAGCCCAGCCTATTTTCACTGGCTATTTCATATACTCCTTTAATACCAACACAGATGCTGGTTAGCACCGCTACGGTGGGTAAACAGAGCCCTGGCTGCTCTGGCCTTGGACTTTCCAATCCATTTCACCACAAAGCATCTCGGTGGAGAGGCTGCCCTGGCTCTCCGCACATGGCAACCAGATCTCGCAGGGAAACCGGAGACCAGGGTGTTTAAATTCAATTAATTAATTGAAATTAAACAGAAGGTTTGAACGCAAAAGCCAGATTAGTAACTGTTTGTATGTATGCCAGGAACACAATTTGGTCTACGATGTTTAGAGCTTACTGAGAGAAGCCTGAAGCTCAGCAGCCCAAGGTCCTGACAGGAGACTTGAACTAAAGACCCACCAGGCTCAGCCACAGAAGACCATAACAGCTAGTCATTACTGTAATATAGTTCTTAAAAAAACCTCCCAGGACCACCACCCTCTTTATTTTAGAGACAGGGAAACTGAGGTACAGAGAAGCGGTGTGTCTTCTCTCAGTGGCAGAATTCAGAAGTAAAACCAGATCTTCTGCAGACCCAAGTCCACATTATAATATGACCCTGAGCATTCAAATGAAAACAAGTTATTATTTATGTAAATTCATGGCCAACATCATCATTTTTACAGCTGTTTTTCCTTGCCTCTTCACAGCTTGGTGAGAGCCCTGTAGCTGAAATTCAGTTCTTTACTGAAAGTAGTCTCTCTGATCAGTCAGACAATCACAGTAATCCCAGAGTTATTCAGGAATGAGCATACCCGTTTTTCTAATGCATTCAGAACTTGGCTCAATAAGACACAAAAACCCCTACAATTTCTCTAACGCATGTTAGTAATTTGGTTATAGCATATTAGATGAATTATGGACTCTGACAGTTTTGTTTCTTTTGAACATCAGTGTAAATGGTGTGAAATATACCATGGCAACAGAAGCCCCAGACTCTTTACATGCTAGTACATAAGCCATCATATGGGAAAAAACCTACATTGTAATTTTGCATAAGCATCATAGTTTTAGGAGAGGCTTTTTCTCTTAAATCCACAAATGTATGTTCTTTACACTGCTCTGCCACAATAAGAGAGAGAGAACCACATAAGAGGGGAAAGAATGGTTGGTTCCTTTTCCCCTCTTAAGCATGCCATCCTGCTTTTCCTCAGTGACCAAAGAAACTTACATATTCCTTGGCCAAGGTACAATTCCCAGACATGCTGCACAGTTTTTGGTCGAAATGTAAAAGGACACAAGTTTACCCCAAATCTCCCTCTGAAGCGATGTCTGAGGAGCCTGTTTTCCAGGATCTCTCTCTAAAAAAAAAAAAAAATCACAACAGATTTTCTTTGGACTCTCTAGCTCTCAAACTGCTAGTTTAGAACGCTAGGTCTTCTAACTCAATCTATTATTATATGAAGTTTAACTTGACTCTCTACCTTGAACTAAGCCATTCTCCAGGAAAATAAACCATCTGTAAGTGGTCCAAACAAATCCCTGTCTTTTTTGCCATGGAACATAATAGCATTTGGCCGTGTTCAGAACACGAGAATGCTCCTCAGTTACCTCTGACCTGCTCTGGTCAGATGTACTAAGCTTAAGCTAAAGTTACAAAAACATGTTTTCTCAATAGCAAGTAACTCACTAATAGCAGAAGTGGAACCCAAAGATCAAACGAATACAAAAATCTTATTAAAATCATAATAGCGCTTTGTTCCAAGAAAGGATGGGAAGAGGAATAGAATGGTAAAGAACAATGATCTTCAGTTAAAAGCTCTGGTGAGTAAAAATAAGTCTAGTGGTAGAAACAGAGAAGGAATTACAAAACATCAGGGATAGGTAAGCCAGTAATGACTGCAGATATATCACTGCAAGCCTCATTTCCAAAGCAAAGAAAATTACAATTTTAATATTATCCTTCAGATGGCTATAACGTGACATTGCAGTTAACCGTTTACTTGCCAGTTTGACATAACCCCATTTCAAGAGAGGCTATTTCTCTTAAGCTATTTACTCCCTGTATATTCATAGTTTGGGGCTGAGTTTCCTGGCACACATAATGACAGTATGGACACAAGAAGATGCACCAGTGTGTTCTCTCCGCATACTGGCTGAAACACGGTTTATAGGATTTATTCCAGATCAGAAAGGCACTGTGACAACACCCAGAGTAGACCTCATTTTCAACAAGCATTTTTTAATAAGAAATTTATCAGTCCCTCTCAGCATGAGCTGCACTTTGGAACAGGGAGGACAGAATTGTTTTAATGAATTCATCCCAAGACCAGCCTCCTTCCAGGCACTGGCCTCAAATACACTCCTTTTCTGTCCTTGGGGCAAAGGATTAGTTATGAATCATGAAACGGTTCTGCTTGCTGGCCCTCGTTAACTTGCCAGTCAACTTCTTAGTAAATTGAGTTTCTCAAAGAACATCCAATCTCTAGTTACCAATTTGTAGTTCTTCTTTACAAAACCTCAACTTCCCACAGTTTATTCAGATAATCATTTGGAGCAGGAAAAGCTAAGTTGTCATCCAGCCTCCATTCCTCTTCATGATCAGAAATAAAAAGCACAACCCCCTTCTTTCCAGACTTGGCTGTTTTTCTGCTACATGTGGAGTATGTTCAGCTAGAACATGGCAGCTAGAGGGAAACTGCAACCCACATACTCATCATCAGATAAGAATTAATATGTCCAGAAAAATAAAACATATGGATACACATACAACTCAGTTATCAGCAAGATCCACAAGGGCATATAACTGAGAATAGCAGTTCCCAAACCTGACCAATTAACAAAATAATAAGTAGAAATGATTGATTGAAATAACATGAATAAGTACCTCCTTTTTATGCATGCTTTATTTTAGCCATGAAAAGGTTTCAAATTAATAGTACTGGACTTATTTTAAGTTTCCTTAGAGTAAAATCTTTGATTGTGACCATTAATCTAGAATGATTGATTTTAGACAATGCATCAGAGTTAGTCCATCAGATATCATTATTACTCTTTGATGCTCAATCTTCCACCCCAGAGAGGCCAAACAACCTCTTACAGAGTCACTCTAAGCTTCGCAGCCTTCCCATTAACATATGCCCAGCGCTGCCTCAATCCCCAGACCATTCCTGGGTCGCCATCCGCTAACATGACAAGACCTGCAGACAGCTGACAGTAACGGAACTCAGTGTCTCTCTCCATTTGTGACAGGATGTGCAATCAGCACGTATTTGTGATGACATACAGAAAGGATATCTAGCACAAGGCAGAAAAATGGCCAGGAAGATGACAGCAGAAAGCAGGTTACCAAAATATTTCATACTGTCAGTAGCCTATGCCTTGAGTATGTTTGCAAAGCCTTGGGCCCAGATGGATTGTTCCAGGAAGCTGTGTCTTACCAATAGGCAATACTGCTTAGCCTTAGGTTTTCTGTACTACCCTACTGTACAACAACAGAATCACAGAATAATTCGGGTTGGAAGGGACCTCTGAAGGTCAACCAGACCAACCTCACGCTCAAGGCAGGGCCAGACTGGAAATCCTGTGAAAATAAAATGCTGTTCTGATTTATTTTGGTTCATGGCTGATCTGCATCAATACTTTTGACTTGTCAAATTTAAACATGAGGTTCTAGGTAATTCTCAAATAAACTACGATGAAACAATAACTGAAGACTGTTTCTTAAAAATAAAAAGTCCAAGGCACAAAATAAAGGTTTCTTCAAAGAAAAGGAAATGTTTTATTAATGAAAATACTTTATCTGTTTCCCAATACTCAGTTTTTGCAATTTGGACGAACTACTCATGAACTACAAAGCAAAGATCCAGTCATGTTTCAAGGTTACACACCAAGGTTCATGCTGTACTTGTTTATATAGTGGATCAGAAGACAGAACACAGGCTTAGAGATATCAGTATCATCAGAAGTATCAAAACTATGCAGCATCTGTTGCATTCCTCTCTTTCTTTCAGCCCTAAGATCCTGAACTGCACATTACTGAATTCAAAGTTGAGTCCATTTTCACAGGACAATTCAATTAAAAAGCATCTGGAAGAATACTGTCTTTTACTGAAAGTAAGTCCCAGATCCAATTCTCATTTATTATGCTGCTGGGACAGCAGCCTTTAAACATGGTGATCAAAAGCAAACCTTTTTTTCACCCTTTAAACAGACATCAAAGCAACAACGTTAGGATGAATTTTCAGCTGTTCTGTATGTACAGGTTATATAGATGTGCCTTTTTCAGGAGGAGGAACTCCGGCAACACACACAACTTCACAAGTTCAACTTGGCAGTTAATCTGTCTGGCCTTAGCACATAATCAGAAATGGATTTACTACAGTGACAGCAAATGGAGCTGAAAACCGACACTGCACTGTGTAGGGGAATGCTTAACCCCTATCACAAGCACAGCCTCCCTCTTTCTACACCAAATCCCCATCACAACTGCAATCACCCCAAAGCCAGGCCTGACAGAAAGCCAGCCAGCTGTGCTGCAGATGAAAATCGAGCATCCATCTGCACAGCCATCAGGCACCAGAAATCTCTCAATAAAACAACCATGTCGGAGAGTCAGCAAGCAAGCACTCTTCATTGTGATAGCTGACAGCAGCCAGGAGAATGTTTTTTTGTTTGTTTGCTTTTCTCTCAGGCTTTTCTGCCACAAGATCACATCTGCTGTTCAAAATTAAAGTGTTTTTTTGTTGGTGGCTTTTGTTTAAGAGCTTCTGAGGCACACCCTTTTGAACAACGTTACTAGTGGCACATCTAATACACGCTAAGAACTCCTTGTCTAGTCATATATGCATGTAAGGTCAAACAGTGAACACAATGTTAGAGCTCAGACCAGCATAAGCCATCTCAGCCAAGCAATCATTAAAGAAAAAAAATCCTATGACCCATTATGATGGTAGACCCCAACATTTCTAATTCATGTCCTTTTCTCTTTCATATATATATGTACACAATACATAATATCCTCCCTGGTATGTCAAGTCTCCAGAAGTCCTCTAAGCTGAAGGATGCAACTGGTTATGCATTTTCCATGCAGTATCCAAAACACTCTCAGGGACATAGTAAGTCAGAAGGGTATTACTAAGGTAATGCTACAAAACAAACAAAAAAACCCACCTGTATGTCCTGCTGTTTCATTAGCTAGGATTCCATAGCTCTTGACACAAATGCTTGTGACAGCTAATGTTTTAATCTTGATGCCCTTGAAATCCAGCTTGCCTCCCACATCTGCTAAAATCATGATTGTGGACCTGGAAGAAGAAGATGAACTAACAATCTGGCAGGCAAGCTATCTTCCCCCTCCCCAAGAGGGTTGGGAACTGAGAGCTGACCCTCCTAATAAAAAAAAAAATAAAATAAAAAATTGGCAAGAGCTAACCTCCAGAATTTGCTGAAATTGCTGGGACTGTAAGGATATGCTTTTTTTTTTTCACTCTGAGCTTATGCTTTTAAATACCCCGTTGGTAGGTCTGTCTGCCTCTATCCAAGGCATTAAAGTCTTCTTGAATGCCTTTGCCCTTTCTCTTGCCTTGGGTTTTCTCCTCTGTGAGCTGGTACTGACCACTTAACTAACCCACCTAATTTCTTATTGTTCTAACGGCCAAAATTTCCCTCCAAGAGATTAAGATTAGAAAAAGTAACAACAGCATTTTAACATTTAATCTATACAAATACATTTTTGAAAGCATTTTTACACTCTAGGACACACGATTGGCAGGAAGCTGTTTCCCTTTTCTTGATGCAGTGAAGGGCACTGTAGCTGTAAAAATCAAGACCTAATTCCCAGTCTTCTCAAAGGAATCGCCTCGTTGGATGAAGAATTTGATTCTATGTAAGTGGTTTAAAGAAATTACAAGATTAAGCTTCATTTATGAAACAGCTGTTCTCAAAATGGACTGAAAGCGCGAAAGGACAGGAGAATAAAGCCACCTAAGGCTCTAAAGGAACACAGAATTTAGGGGGCTTCCTGACAAGGCACATGGAGATGGTCAGTGAGGCAGGAACAAAAGCAGTAAAAGCAGACGGCACGATCTCCTGAATAGCAAGACTGAGATGCAATCGTACACTGCGAAACACCATATTACAACCAACACCTCATCACCAAGGAGATAGTAAGCCGAGAACTAATAGCAGCAAAGTGCTGTCTGAGCAGTGGAGGGCCACAAGGCTCAGGACAGGGAACGGAGCACTTGGCTCTCTGCAAATCCCAAACTGATGGCCATCAAGACAAGATTTTGCCACATACACTCTTCATCTCAAGACATCGGTAACACGAGTAGGCAACAGTAACGACAGGAATGCTTATAAAACTCTGCTGTGAATGTCCCTATTTCACCAGTGACTGCGGTGTAAAGAGGTGGCTGCCCAGACTTCTTTCAGCATTGGAAGCAGCTGAACTCAGCTACTGGCAACTGCTCTTCCTTACTGCTACACCAGCCTCTGAAGTGGGCACGATGGAGGAAGCTCCAAAGAGCTCAGACCTCACCAAGCCAAGGATTCTGTGCCTCATTTCAGTTTTTAAGAAGTGGTCATTTCCTCTTTACTAGAAAGACTGTGGAGAATCAGGCACACAACAATTTCCAAATGCTCTGCTAATTAACCTCAACTGATAACACAACAAGGAAGGGACCATGCAACTCAGAATGCATAGTCTCAATGCACATGGGCACTATAATTGCATATGAACTATATCTTTTACAAGACAGCTGGTATTAGCAGGGAAAGAAATCCCACCAAATTAAAAGCGTAATTTAACTATCAAACTCCCAGAAAAGGTCTCCTTAGGTTTCCTTATGCCAGGAGACCCGAGACTCTACAAGAAAGCAAGTTTCAAAGTTGGAGGTGGCATTACGAAAGAAAGGGGAGGTGAAGCCTAATATCTCTCAAATATGCAGAACATTTAAGGGAAAACTTTTCATAAGTACACTAATACCTCTTTATGAAGCCAAATTTAAATGTTGTACGGTTCTAGAGAAAAGCAATAGCTTAAAGTGTCTTCCAAAAAAAGGTTACTGATTTGTCTGAAATTCCAGTGACGTACACTCCAAATTACAGAGGAACTGGTGCTGCAGAGGCAGATGCATCAGAATTCAGTGCAAAAACACAGAGTTACTAGCAAAATGTTCAACTGGATTTACTACCCTAAATGCATCAGTTTAAAATAGTCAGCCACCTAACTAACCTTAGCAACTTCCCAGTGTATGTTCCAGGGAAGGCCTATTACTTTCCTTGAGATGCACAGATGAGTCTTCATTTAAAAAAGAACAACAACAAAAAAAAGAATGGTATTAATAGAGTGCATTTCAGACCACAATTACATTCAGTAACTAAATTCTTCACTTGCCTCAAAGTGCTCTGCTCAGATCACATCAACAGTCTTGAATAGAGCTAATTACAGACTACGATGGCAATAGGAGTGAGAGAACAGGAGGATCTTTGCACAGCATTTTATAAAAATCTACTCACTCCAGGCTTGTTCACAGAACCACTATGACAGATGTCTGGTAATCTCTTAAGTAACAGTATCTTAAGTCTGCCCACACTGTTTTGCTGTTCATAGCTCCATCAGTTTAAAAAACTACCTCAGAATAACCTCTCTAAAACCTTGCATGGGGGATATTAATTGAAGGTTTCAATCAGATCTTGTCAGCCTGACTCAGGCTGCTCCCTACCATCTTATTCTTCTGGTGATTTTATGTCACAACATACAGTTCTTCCCATCTTTTATATTTTATGAAAATTTTATTAGTTACTGTAATATAACTGCAATGAAAAAAAATTAAATGGAAATTAACCAAAGCATTTGACAATATGTGCTGTAAGATCTTCAGATCAGGTATATGTTTATTTTTAATTAAACCTCTGAAGTGCCATGGAAATTAAAATGCTAACTCAATGAGAATTACATTAAATACACTTCAATGAAAATAGTCATTTACACAATTCTCTATGGCATCTCATGTCCCAAAAGAATTTGACAGAACCTGTGGCATTACTGTGTGACAGAGGGAGACAAGAGAAGTCACCTGACATGACTTCAGGAGTTACTCAAATAAAAAAATAATTAAATTTTAGCATCATTTCTATAAGGAGCTCCATACTTCCATTTGATATGTCAAAGCCAACCACAGCAGGTTACAAGACTTGTTACTGTTCCCATTGTGAATAACCACTGCTCCAAATTTCTCTCATCTACGAGTTCCTCCAGCAGATATTCTGCATTTTTTCTTTTACATTATAAAAGCATTAATTGTTCGATTAAAATATTAAGAGTCTAATGCTACTGGACAGTTCACCACCATAAGCACCTTCACAGCATGGCTCCTTATTTTTGGGTCATTTTCACTACCTACCTGCAAGTTCGAATCCATTAACAGGGGCTATACTAGCCATGCTCAGAGTTGCAAATGAGCTTCTGCAATGACTCACTGAAAGTTCATTTACTGGTCCTCTCCTTATTATATATTTTCAGAGTTCTTAGAAACAAGATACATTTGGGATATACAAGACATAAAACTGGTCCATGAATATATCTCCATGCAGAATACAGCATGAAACAAAATGAACAGGTTTGGGATTTTTAAGAAGTGAAATTGAAACCATATTAGGCAAAAGTATTTTGAACAAATATTCCTTCAAGCAACACTTTTCGCAACACTTTAAGCAATGTCATGAGAGGACAGGATTTGAGGAAAGTCAGTTAGTCGTAGAGAAAACAACAGCACGTTAATTGTAAAAATTTAGTGTTATTTTATGACTGCTATTGTAGTCTGTTTCAGAATATTAGAGATATCTTAATCACTTACTATATCTAATGAACTCAAGTTCACAGGACTAATTCTCTAAAAGACATCATTGTCAAAATGTCAAGGCTTATTACTCCTTCATTTGTCAGTCTCCCCAACAGCCTTCCTTTTCACGATTCCGTTTTAGAAGCAAAAGAAAATGTGTCTTCTGCGTTATGTGCAATAAATCATTATGCAAGAATAGGCGACACATGTATATCTCCAAGAGGCTACCCATCTGATGTATAAAACCAAAAATCTGAAGTGTTTTTTACATTAATGATTCCACAATCCATTTTACAAGAGTAAAGATGTGATGCCTTAATATCATGCCCAAGCTCCAGGTTTTGTTAATTACATCCTACCTACCTAAATGCCCCCTGTAGTTTCAATTAGACATGGTATTCTTCTTCACTTCCCGTCTTGATTATTGTGCACTGTTGCTAAGCGCTAGTTAACAGTTGCCACATTCACCCAAAGTTGGCTGCACTTCAGTGGTAATTCAAAGAACTAAACACAAAACATATGGTACAGAACCATACAAAGCATAAAAGCACTTTTAAAAAACCACTCTAAAATGCTTAATATGAAAGATACTACAAAAGGTTACACAGCTGAAAGTAAAACCCTTACAGTTCTATGCCCACTTCAGATTTCCTAGAAACACTGAAATTTAGAGAGAAATGCATTCGATTTTTTTTTAAGTTACCATTAATAAGATTTCCAAGAGTATATTTTTGACATTATACTGACTCTAGTTTTAGACTAAACAGACAGCCCAGAATTCATAATATGATAAGCTTCACAGTACAGAGATCTTTCCAGATTTCCCTTTAAAATAGTTTAATTCCCTATATCCCATGGCAACTAATTAGAGTCTCCTAAATTATACTACTAAGTTTTCTTCTTCCTCGTATCTTCAAAATACTTTGGACATGACTTGTTGAACTGCCAAATATCAATGCCAATAGCTAGGTGTTTAAGAGGACCTTGAACCAAATGTGCTTTTTTTGAATTCTAGACAAATGTTTCACACGGCCAGATCACCACTCCTTTCATCTGTGTTGTCCTCATGAGATCTTAAGAAACTCCACATATTTTAATTATCTCAGTGAAAGCTCAGTAATCAGGTTGCCGGTTACTGCTTATTTCCTTTAGTATTACATCCTGGTCTTAAAACTGTCTTACCAAAAAAAAATCATCACTATTTCTGATTGTCACATTATCTACAGACAAACCCCATTAATAAAAATTCCTGGTACGTACATATCAGTTTTTATAACTAGATTCTTTTTCTGTTAAACACCTTAGTGAAAAATTTGTTTTGCACAAACACTACCAATAATAAACAGAAACATACACTGTATTTGTTATCTATATTAACAGATATATAATTAAGCCTTCAGGGTTTGCAGCCCAACCCTTTAAACAGGTAGGCACAATTGAACAATCATTGACTTTCTGAAGCATTTTGTTGGAAATACTTGAGAATACATGAGAAAAAGTATGCATATGTTCAAAATCCACAAATGTAAAAATGAGGAATAAACAAACATTTCTCAACAGCTCTGAGAATCCTCACACAATCCCTATTCCCTCACAAAAGGCATTTAAAAAGTTAATCCACCAGCTCCATAAGCGATTTTGTCCTCCTCACAAACAAATTCTTCAGGATAATGTTTAATATTTTCAAAGAATGTTTTTCTTAATCCCACTAGTGCATATGTAATAAGCTTTTCAATCAATAGAAGACCTATCCTTGTTTCTCTTTGAGGCAATCTCTGTTAACAAACCCCAAACTTAGCCATGCATTACTGTATTTAAGAGTGCAGAAAGCTTTTACCTGTTCTCTCAGAGGTCACATATATAACTAAATCCACAACTGAAACATGTGCCTTCACTCCCAGGTTTAAACAACAGTCATAATTGTAATTAAAAGGAAATATGCTTCAATTATTCATAAAGTCAGGAAATAAAAGACTGCACTTCCTTTTTCAGCAGACTTTAATTTCAATCTTTTAAAAAGCTCTTTGTAACAAGGTATCAATGAAGTATGAAGAATATGAAATATCGTTTCGATGATACTTAAACTATTCAGTGGAAAAGTCGCAAGAGTCACCAATACAAAGAAAGCCGAAGGAAATTATGTAAAAAAAGGTCATGTCTTCAGGGCAATTAAAGCAAACACACTGACAAGCAACAGACACGGGAAATATTCTTCCACCGGGCGACTTGAAAGTCCCCCGCACTTTAAACACATCTGACCATTGATAATTCTCAAATTTCGGAACAGGGACGCAGGCTTAGGGGCGCAAACAAACAGGGACCCGTGGGCCACCCTCGGGGTTGGCCGAAATCCCGTGGCTTAAACTAAGCTTCCACCTTTCGGAGCGTTCATGGCACCCGCGGGCAGCGCTGGGGAGGGCCGGGCCGGGCCGGTAGCGGGTGGTACCAACCGCTGCCCCTTCACACACGGCTGTCAGCCGCCTCGGAGACCCGCCGACAGCTCCAGCGAAGTCGGGGTTTTCCCCCCCCTCCCGCTACCTTTACTCCCCAACAGCAAACGCGTCCCTGCCGGACGGTCGGCCGAAGGGAGCCACCGGAGGGAAGGCCGCCCGTGAGGGGGCCCGCCGACGGCAGCCTGCCCTCGGCGCGGCCCTAACTATCCCCTGGGCTACCGCGTCTCCAGGGGACACCACCACCCACCCCGGGAAGGAGACCCGACGCCCTGTCCTCCTCTCCTCAAAACCAGCCCGCACATGTCCAGAAAAGCCCCCCTAAACCGCCCCCCGGACCGCCGGCCGCCAGCGTTCTCCCCCTCCCCTCAGGCGAAGCCTCCCGGCGGGCGAGGCAGCCGAGCCCCCTGCCGGC
>VXBO01012882.1:935-20401 GCA_013400135.1 Rhinoptilus africanus
CGCCGCCCTGCTGGCCCCCGCGCTGGCCTTCAACCTGGGCTGCGACCCCGCCGCCACCGCCAGCCTCCGCCTGCAGGTGAGCCGGGGCCCGGTCTCTGGGGCCAGGGGTGGCGGCGGTGGGTCTTGACAGTGTGGCCTTTTCCCCTCTGCAGAGGTACGAACGGTCCGGCGCCGCGGGTGGGAAGGGCAGCCAGTCCGTGCTCTCTGTGCCCCCCTTCGCCAAGGAGCTGCACCTAGAGATCGTCTGCTCGCCGGCCTACAGCGCCCGGGGGGGCTACGACCGCCTCCTCTACAAGCACTTCAGAACGCCCCGGTGAGCTGCGCAGGGAGGGCACGCGTTCCTCTTCCTAGGGCGTCTTGGTGAGATGCACCCTTGCTCTGTGTTTGTGGCACTCCGAGCCCATACACACTGATGATGTGCATAATTAACACCTTAATGCAGATGCTGAGTAGTTCTAGAGTACCCACTTGGACCATCTTCTCGTGAGTGTCCTCCACTTGCACGCAGCACCTCTTGTCCTGTCCTTCGGAAGACATCCTCAAGTGTACTTTCTCATGATCTGCCACCCAATGCTGAGGGCTCCCAGTGCTCCCTGCAAACCTCCATTCGGTGACATGTTCATAGCCCCAGTTTTCAGCTTTGAACACAGTTGAGTAATCAGGAAAATGGGTGTGTTGCCATCTTGTCTTATGACACCTGCCCCCAAGCCTCTTTCATTTGGCTGTCAAAGTGTTCTGTTGGAATTATTCTCAGCTCTTCCAGGGATAAGGAGGCTGTTTTGTCTGTAAAAGACTCTTTAATGGCACTCATCTTCTATACCACTCCCAGAAGGTTCCCCTTAGTAGTCTGGATGTGCGTACTCACATGCAGTGCATGCTAAATCTTTACGTGGATATAGTTTTATTTACAGGAAAGGATCAAGTTCTTATTAATAACTACGTTTTTTTCTGTGAAAACACATGTGGTATGGGGCGAGGAGGACACACGAACAGAAGTATTTACTCTCACTGTTGAAACTCCTTGGGTTTTTTTTGTAGGCTTGTCCAGGAGGGAGACATCCTATGTATTCCAACATTTGGATGTGCCGAGTTTTTAGAAATAAATGCAGACAAATTCCTAAGGTAGGTGGCAACAAACTGTGGCTGTATTACATGGGTATTGCAAAGGAAAAGATACTTTTCCACTATTTACTCTCTTGAAGTGAGACGGTTTATTCCATTCTGATCTGTCCTTGGAGTTTGTAGTTTATCATCTGCCTCTTATTTTAGGGGGAAGAGGGAAATGTTTTTGTTGGATCGTGGAAGGCTGCAGCTAAGAGGGAGGCCTCCCTTTGCTCACTCAAATAGTCATGGAGGGAAGAAAGGAAAAAGAGAGAAAAACTGATGGGGGAAAAAGAATGAAGAGGAGGAAGGGGTGTCCATGAGCAAAGTGGAAGTTGGGCTTGTCAGCGTGTGACAAACAACAAAGTGTGATTATAAGCCCTTACAGTTCATATCAGAATAACTTTCTGTTTGGCCACCAATTCTGCCTTCCTTGGTTTTGCCCATATGGCTTTGAAACAGTTCTGTGCTAAATGAGAGAAAGTTACCTTTGTGTCAGAGTAGGGGTGCCTGCAGTTGGATTTGGCTGGTGTTAATATAAATGCTTCATCCGTGTCACTGGGGGAACTGCCACAGGTAACAGAGGCATGCGATGTGAAGAATCACCTTGAATCATTCATGCAGGATGTGCTAGCAACATGGTGTAACACTGCTCAGCTCTGCTGCGTATTTTAAAATGTAATAGTCTTATAGCCAGCTACATGAGTATTTTCTAGGCTGTGTCTCAGAGAGAGGCAGGACCATAGGAGGCAAAGTCTTCCATTTGTAGTCTTATATTAGCCCTGCGGCAAGCCAGAGAATACAGCAGAGTTCATGGGACCGAAAGAGTTTGGAATTGTGTTGGTCTGCAAGTGGTACAATCATTCAGAAGGTGGAGAAAATCCTGGGGGAAACCTCTGCAGATCACTTAATCTGTCCAGTGGGATATCAATGTAGGAGGAAGCCTTTTTCCTGTGAGGTGTCCAGGGCAGGATGCTCGTAAGGCTCTCATGGTATTTGGGTGACCCCTAGTCTGCAGCCTGGAGGACTCTGTGCTGTAACGTTTTAGAGGCTGCAGGTGAATCTCTGCGGAGTTGTAGTGAAGGTAGCAATGACAGAAGAGAGCATGTCTTGAGCTCTTAGATGAAATAAGTTTAGTACAGCCATATTTGTGGACTGAGGCCACCACCACCAGCAGAAGCTGTAACTGTTAACAGTCCTGTTGGTCTGTCTGGCCAGACAGCACGATGGGGTCCGTAAAGGATCCATATGGGTCCTGGGAGAGGGCAAGAGGATCTCTGCTTACCTATGCCTTGCAGCTGTCTTCTTGTTGACAACTGTATTGTTCCTGCCTTCAAGGTCTTGACTCAACAATTTAGACTGCTTGTTTTTTCCCTTAGGTGGCCAGAGCTTTACTTCAAAGCGAGGAAAATTTTAGGCATGGTGGAAGGCGAGCAGTCTGAGGGTTACCTGGTGGACACCCAGAACACCTCTGTCTATCTGGTAAGATGTCAGTGGAGAGCAGGGAGGGTGTACAGGAGATCTGAGGCTGAGGTTGCTCTATGGATGTTGAAGGTGCCTGTGGAGGCTTGTGTCTCCTCTCATTGAAAAATGGCACTTCAGGACAGACTTTGTCACTTGGTACATGTCTTTGCTCAGGCGGTGTTCCACAGAGTGCTATTTTCCCTTCCTCACAGGTGGGTTCGACAAACAGCGCTGTCCCATCTGCCCCAGCCTATAACAGCCACGAGTTCTGGAGCAGTTTGTCTCCTGCTGGACTTTCTGATGTTGTGAAGCAGCTCTGTGATGCTCTTCGGCCTCACCTGAACAGTCCGTGAGTTAGAATTCCTTCTAGCAAGCACCGTGAGAGCTGGGACCCCGATCCCTGGTCACTGGGAGAACTGCCTCTGTGTTAACAGGGCAAGCGCGCTGAGCGGGGCTGGCAGTGTTCTCCTCTCTGGGCCAAGCGGCAGCGGGAAACTGATGGCTGTCAGAGCTGCGTGTAGCTGCCTCAACCTCCACCTCTTCAAGGTAATTCCTCCTGCGGTCAGTTGGTTGGCGGATTTACAACATACAAAGAATTACGGAAATGTTCTTTAAGTTAGCCATACCAACTCTCCTGCTGCAACCATGACACGCAGCCTGCGCAGAAGCTGCTCCCATGCTCACAAGCAGACAAAAGGAGTCCAAGTATGCTGAGCTTAGCAGCTTGCTCTGGTACAGATTATGACTGCTGGTGGGCAGAACCTCAGAGCAACCGTTGGGCTCAGCTTAAAGGTCTCTCTAGCCTCCTGGCCCGCGTCTGAGACTGGCCACTAAGAGATGCTCAGGAAGAGAGCATAAGCATGAAGAGATGTCTCCTCTGGCATGTACCCTCCAGTGCTCCAGAACCAGTAACTTAGAGATCTCTTGGGCCAGGGGTTGCATTTCTACCTTTCTTTACTGACTCTTGCTATCAGTGCTGTGGGTCTAAGTTACTTTACAGATACTGCAGTATTTCAGCAGACTGACTCCCTGCCATTTGATAGGGCGTTGAGTTGATACTGTACCCCAGAGGGTGGCAGTAACTAAAGCGTACTGAGAGAAGTTGGAGAGGTGATGAGGGCAGGGAACTGCAGCGGCACTGGGTGTTTTCACTTGTCTCCGCATAGGCTGGGCAAAAAGGCATGTTGGAAAGGGAGGCAGAGATGATGCTGAGATCTTCTCTAGCTGGGTGGGAAGCCTAGAAAAGAAATGAAACCCTTGGTTTGATAATAGCATGTGTGCCAGATCTGGTTCAAAGTCTCATGGCCTGTAGAAGAGCTGCCCTGTAACTGTGTACACGTTCACCACCACCCACTCGAGCAGAAAAAGCCCCAGTATCTTCCATAGCAGTACATGGCTTCTGAAGGGGGAACAACATCAAAGTGAGGTTTCTTTAGAAAGAAAGAATCATCCAGGATAAGGATGTGTTACATCTGCTGTGGAGGTGAACGAAGGACACTACTCCACAAGAGGCCACTGCATAGGTCACATTGGGATGGGCTTGAGAAAAGCCCGTGAACAGCAGGGAAAGGGCAGTCACTGGAAACAAGAGGCATCCTCCAAAGGGCACAAACCTGTAGCAGGTTAGAGTGAAGGACAGAGTTAGCATGCTCTGGGATGACTTCTCTACTCTTGAAGAACCCATGTAGTTTTTGCAATGGGAAATCCTGTCAGAAAGTTACTTGAAGGTGTTACCAAGCATGTGGGGAAGGTAACTTGATCAACACAGCCTACCTGGGTTTTGAAAAGGCTCTTTGGGAAACTGAGTGGTGGTGGGTTGTGAGTGAAGGTCCTGGTGTGAATAAAGTGCTGGTTAATGGTTGGGAATGGGATGGGAGTAGTTGGTGAATCTTCACAATCGGCAGCAGAGCTCTTCAGGCATCTGCACTGAGAGCTCAGAAATGACCTGGGAAAGGGGGTGAACTGGGATGTGATGGTTTGTTGATAGCTAAATAAATAAAGGTAAGAGAAAAGGGAGACAGACTGCCCTTGGACTAGAAACCTTTAATGAGACCAAGTGACTGCGCAGTGAAATGGCAGATAAAAATCTCTCTAGTTAGTCTTACATGGAAAATGATGGATTTCAAGCTGATTGTCACCAGTCAGTATCAAGAATTTGAATTTATGTCAATGGCTCCATGAAAACTTTTGCTCTGTTCTCCTTAAATGTCAAAGATCAGATCATAATTTTAGGAAACAAACTTGAGATAATAGGTACTGCTGCTGTGCAGATCCTTGTCTTGCCACAGCTTGAATACTGTGCATAGTTCTGGTCTCCATTGCAAAAGCATAAAGCTGAACTGGAAAAATTCAGAGGAGGTTACTGGGGAAGATCAGGAGTCTAGACCAGTTTCTGTGTGGTGAACAGCTGAACAGGCCCTTCAGCTTGAGAGATAGAGAACTTGGGGAGACTTTGATAGAGGTTTACAAGATCTTGAGTGGTCAACAGAGAGGAAAGTGTTTCCTTTTCTCTGTGCCAGCATGAGGCCTGGGGCTAACAGGTTGAGCTAGTGGGAAAAGGCAAGCTAAAAGGGATGGTTCTTTGTGTAGGTAAGAGTATTTGGAGGAGAAACCTATTGTTATGAAATCACATCTGACTGGGAAAATCCTTTTCAGTGGGAATGGTAGGTGGCTGGAAGAGTACTGAACGGAGAGCATTACACGCACTTACTCTGATCGTCCTCTTTCTTAAGCAGCCACTTGTGGTCATGCTAGGAGACAAAATAGTGGGCTAAATGGCCTTGTGGTCTGAACCGCTACAGACATTCCTATGTTCTTACAGTTGTGGCTGTACTGCATAAGCTTCATGGCCAAAATGAGGTCTAGCCCCTCTCTGTGTCCAGCACCGGAGGTTCTGGGCACCAAGGCAATCTTCACCAACTTGATAAAAATACTGTTTTCCTTCTGCAAGCTCCTTTTGTTCACTCTGACAGTCTGGGTGTATCCTGCAAATTCTTTTAATCTCCTTGAATCTGTAAAGTTATGTTTGCAAAAGTGAGGGGATTGGAAGTCACACGGTATCTTTTCTTGGAGAGTTTCTGAAAGGACTTGAAGAAGAAGAAAGATAGAAAGAAGAGAGCTGGAAGGTGGAAGTGGAACATAGGCTTACTCCTTTTTTGTGGGTATTTTTCAAGTAAACTCATAGAAAACAAGCTACGCATTGTGGATATTTGTGTTTTCTTCGAAGTTGGGTCCTGTTAGATTGACATTACTCTCTTTAGCTGTTCTTTTCTATCCAAGTAGAGCTGCAACAGTGGGTCAGTGGGGGAGATAGTTACAGCCTTGGCCAGCTGCTGTGAAGCTCATCTTCTGGACATGATCCTTAGTGGTGCTGAGCTCTTCTGCAGATGTGCCATAGCTCTCGGGATCCAGTACCAGATTGCAGAGACTTCACAGTACCTTCAGATGCATGTATAGGATATGTTTGGGAGCACTGCCATGTCCTGGCAGGTGGCCTCAGGTTCTTGTGTGATGCGCAAGGCTATAGCTCTGGATTTGGCCTTGTGTGCTGCTTTTAAAGACTAAGACTCTTACTATGTAAGCTAGAGGTATTTCCTGTCCATCTTATTCTCCTGTCCCAGCTTTTATACTCTTCCCTGCTTTTCTCACTTACTGCAATGCTTACATTACTGTTCCATCTTCTCTTCCCTTCCTCTGACTGTCTTGCCTGCTCTCCTACCAGGACACAGTAATTCTTCCACATTGTAATCTCCACCACTTGATGATCAGCAGTTTTTTGTCCTTTCCCTCTGCCTTTCTGTGCTTCCATACAGATACTGCTGCCATTTGGCTGTGCCTGCCACAGCCCTAACTCCTGGTTTTGCCTACAGTATGTGGAACACAGGAGTTCCTCAGCTCTGCGTCCCTGTCCTTACCCTTTACATCAGCTCTTGAGGCATTCTCCCTGCTCCAAGCTAGCCTTTCTGAGGATGAGGCCCAGGGATCCAAGAGATGGTCTGGCTTTCTCTGCACGACCTCGCAGCACCAGGAGGCAGCACTGCCTGTTTCCAGCAGCGTTGAAGCTGCTGTTCAAGGCTCGCCAGTCACCTCTCCTGTTTGGATGACTGTATCAAATGTTTGCTTTGTAAACAGTGTCTGGGCCTCTAGCCACTTCTAACTCCCCCCCCTTCTGCCTTCCTCTTGCACTTTGAGCCTGTGTGGCACTGGGATGAACAGCTTCCTGAGCCTCCCCCTCTGCTCTTTGCACTGTTCCTCCAAGACACCTTGTTCTCCCTTTCTTGACCTCTCCCACGGCTCTCCCATCCCTTCCAGCTTAGCTTACTGAGCCATGATATCCTCTGTATCAACTTCTCCAGTCTCTTGGCCTCACCTCTTTCAGACAAGAACTTGCTGCCCCCCTTACCTCCTGCAGAGAAGCAAGAAATAGACATTTTTCCATGCCAGAGAGTCCTGAATGTGTCTGTTTTGAACATGTCCTGAATGTGTCTCTGTGAAATATCCAATTAGATCTCCTTTTGGCTGTGAATTGCCCTTGGAAGGCTTTGCGGACTTGAACATTGTCCTGGGTCCCCCAGCTGTCCAACTTGCAACCGCTGCAGACTGTGTGTTGTGTGGTCTGTCTCGCAGGTTGATTGCGTTAGTTTGTGCAGTGACACCAGTGGAGCCACAGAGGAGAAAGTACAGATGGCCTTCACCCAGGCCCAGCAATGTCATCCGTGTGTGCTCCTGCTGAAAGACATCGAGGTGCTTGGCAGAGACCGGGACAGGCTTGGAGAGGACGCCAGGGTCATCGCTACTCTGAGGCAGCTGCTCCTGGACAGAGACTCATCACTGAGGTACGGACCCTGCATGTTTGCTGTGAGCGTCTGCGGTGATTGTTTGCTTCTGCCATTCCTAGGGTAGCAGTCACCGTTACACCAAGGTGACTAATTGCTAACATGCCCTGTTTTATTTTTAATCCGGTGGACTCTCTCCCAGACTTGCTTTGTTTACTTCAGAGGGGCCTTGTTCTTCCAGCTTAGTGGCAGAGGGAAGCAGGAAGCTTCGTTGTCTGAACCTGGTTTCTGAGTTGTTCAGATGAGCAAACCTGGCGTGTTGGCTGTGAGGCACACCAAGGGTCACAGGGACCCTGGAAGGGAGCTGGACCCCGGGAAAATCTTGAGGCTGATGACAAGTACCAGGGCACGGGGAGGCAGACATCCAGTGAAGAAATAAGATACCTTTTGAAGGGCCTTGGCTTGGAAACAGAGCTCACAAAGCAGTTCAAGGGCAAGCTGGAGGAGGGTGGCTGCAAGACGCCTTGGCCAGTATGTGCATTTCTTAGAGGGAAGGCTAGCCATTGGAGAGTAACTTGGCATGGGTGATAGCAATGTAAGAGGGAAGCTTCCTTAGAGCCGAGACCATGCGCTGTCATCCTTTTGTCAACAGCCACCCTGTCCTGGTGATTGGCACAACCTGCAAACCCCAGGATGTTCCTACAGACGTGCAGACTGCTTTCCTTCATGAGGTGAAAATCGAAGCTCCTTCAGAAGAGCAGAGGAGGTCGATGCTGAGCACGCTGACTGCCGGTCTGCCTCTGGGCAAAGAAGTGAGCCTCTCCAAGCTGGCCCGCAGGACTGCAGTGAGTGAAACCACAGCAGCATGTGGAGATGGGCAGGACAGGAGTGCTGGGCCAACCTCCCCTACCTGGCCATGGAGAAAGGGGGCAATTCCCACAGCCCAGTCAACTTCTTCAGTCAGACATCAGCTTTAACTTCAGATTTAACTGCAGCCTAAGGACTTCACACCTTTTGCAGGGGTGTTGGTTGATGCTTAGCTCTGCTAGAAGACAGAGCCAATATCAAAAAAAAAAAGATACTAGAGCCTTTAACCAGGGCACGGAAGCTCAAAGATCAGCTCTGCGAGGAATTTTTCCCCATACACCTTTTATGGCCCAGCTGAAGCCGTGGTCAGGGACTGAACTGATGCTGTTTGTTTCCACATTCACAGGGCTTTGTGCTGGGAGATTTCTGTGCCTTGTTGTCCCACAGCAGCCGGGCTGCTTGTACCCGCATCCAGGCCTTGAGGTAGCACAGGCAACAGGGCAGGAGGTGGGGGAGGGCAGGGGCTGCAGCCAGCGGGAAAATGACAGGAGCTGGGGCAGAGCCTGAGTCCTTCCTTTCTCTTTCCTCACCAGTTTTCCAGGCGGACTGAGCGAGGAAGCGGAGAGAGATTTTTGCACTGCTGGGTTCCCAGTGCTTGAGGAGGATTTTAGCATTGCGCTGGACCAGCTGCACGATGCCCATTCGCAGGCAGTGGGAGCCCCAAAGGTAGGATGCTGGGGCAGAGGTGGGAGGGTTGGTTCTCTGGAGTTGTATGGCTCAATATCTCTCACAGACCGCTCCAGATGGGGCTGTGCTCTAGCCTACCACTTCCTATTGTGTCCTTCCATGTATTCCCTGGCCTTGGGTGGGAAACAGTCCCACTGGCCTTTCCCCACAAGTGCTTTTCATTCTCTTGGCTTTGAATTTGGTCAGGGTAGCCCTTGCTGCTCTAATTGGAGACCACTCAGTTGGCTAGTGCCATGGGGTGCCAGCTGTGTAGCTCAGCCTTTTGAGAGGCAAAGGCAACCGCAGGCTGGCTGCCTCACTGAGGTCTCTCCACCTGGTGTATGGGAACAGAGAGGCTGGGGTGCAAGCTGGTGAAGGAGTTTCCCCACGTGTGTGAGAAGCCTTATACTTGATCCCTGGCCTCGGGCACTGCCCGAGCTGGCACAGGGTTTTCTGACAGCCGGGCAATTGGAAGAGCTTGGGGGTTCTTCAGGGAAAGGGACATGGAGCGTCAGAGAAAACCAGCAGAGTCAGGTTCTCGTGAGGGGTGTGATCTGCCTCTGGCAGCTCAGCACACAGGGAAACAGCATTTGAGGTGACTGTTTTTGCTGGGTAATGTGAGATCCAAGCGAAGCGATTGGAGCCTCTTCTCCACGCCCTCGAGTGGAAATGACTGAGCTCAGCACAGGACAGGGAACGCTGGCCTTGGAGCAGTTATTCTGGCACCTTCCCCAGGCGCCTACTTGCAGTTCTGCCCAGGGTGACACCTTGCTGGTGTCATCGTACAAGAGCTACTCTGGGACTTAATTCATTCATAAATTTACTAGAGACTGAAATGAGCTCTGCTTTGAGGCGCGTTTGCCAAGTTTGCTATAAGACAAATAATAACCATAGAGCGTGCTTGACGGCGAGCTGTGTGAATGGGAGCTGATTTCCTTTGTATTTTACAGTCCTTTATCAATTTCTTAGTAATTGGCTGCGGTTCAGAAAGCCCATTAGCAAACCTGGATACTCTCAACATACGTAACGTTCAGTTCCCTGCTGGCATTTTCTGGTTAGTCACACGTTTGTGTGCAGTTGTAGCTTGGGCCTCCTAGAGACAACTAATTTCAAACCTCCAGTTGCTAGCAGTGTCTGCAACATGTCCCAGACTTATAAAGTTGTCCCCTGAAAACAACCTTGCTGCAGTTTTCCAGCTCTCGTGCTGATGTCTGTAGAGATTTTTCTAGCGAGGCAGTATAAGCAAGAGTGCAGGGGAGAGGGCAACTCTTCCATTAATTAGCACTGAAGAAGTAGGGCATGTGACCTTTTGCTTTAAGAGAGGTTTTGGGTTTTTTTTTCCTGGAAATCCTTATCTTGTCTGACCTGATTTTCCTGGTGGACTTGCTGGACAGCTGGAGAAATAGCATGAGATAACATCATCTCAAGTAGCGAAAGAAGGAGAGCCAAATTGGCTGACGGGGAAAGAATTTCACTCTGGCCTATTTTTAAACTCCCAGTTTTTGCTGGCACCTGTTCCCCACCCAGCCAGCTGCCGGGGGGAAGTGGTTTTGGGCTTTGCTTTCTCTGCGTGTTCCTGGGAGAGCTGCTCTGACTCTCAGGAGGCTCTATCAGGCAGACTGTGGCATTCTTGCAATTTCTAATGCTGTAAGCAGAGCAACAGCATCTTCTGAGATTGTTTTGCTCAGCATAAAATAAGGGAAAGTGTCATGGATCCCCCCTCTCAAGTTTGCTGTCTTTTCTCTCTGCAGTGATCGTTTGCATGTTTGCAGTTGACCCCATCCCTATCTATTTCTTGTAAGCATCCATGGACTTTATTCTCGCATCCCCCCTTTCAAAAGCAGCTGGTTTTCTGGACAGTGTCCTCCAGGATATGTCTCTCTCACATCCTCCTTCACATGACAGAGGTTCCTAGTAGCCCAGGTTTTGTCGCTCTGGTGTGAAGCCCTTGCACAGTCTCACCACCCTGGGGGACAAGGTGCCCTGAGCGCAAGTAGCTCATAATTGCTAGGTCTAGGTTTCTTTTCTTTTTTTTTCTTTTTTCTTTCTCATTTTTACCTTCCCTCATGTGTCCCAAGGGCTGTCTGCTGCAGGGCTCTCTGGCAGGTACTTTCCCTGGGGTATTTTGCTGACAGGTGATATGAGGTGTGACAGAGGACTGGAGACAAGGCAGCAGCTTGCCTGGGGACATGCACAGTTTGTTTTCCATATTGCAGAGCTCAGGAGTGGGGAATGTGGACGCTGAGGGATCCCATGGCCGGGATGGCTGGCGGTGCAGTGTGGGGCTGACTTGCTGCATAGCCAGACACAGGTGATGGCATAAGAGGCTGATGACTACTACCCCACTGGAGCAAGAGCTCCCCAGGCCTGCTCGAGGCTCAGGAAGAAGTGCCGACAGGGACTCTCCCTCTCTTGGCAGATACCCTCCGTCTCCTGGCAGGATGTTGGTGGGCTCCAGGAGGTGAAGAAGGAGATCCTGGACACTATCCAGTTGCCCCTGGAGCACCCGGAGCTGCTGTCACTGGGTCTGTGCCGCTCTGGTCTGCTGCTGTATGGGCCTCCAGGGACAGGGAAGACCTTGCTGGCAAAAGCCGTGGCAACCACGTGCACCATGACGTTCCTTAGGTGAAGAGTGGGGGTTCATGCAATGGGACTGACTTTCTTCTGGCAGTGGATGGGCATGTGCTAACTGGCTCCCTCTTTTCCCTTCCCCACAGCGTGAAAGGGCCAGAGCTGATCAACATGTACGTTGGGCAAAGCGAGGAGAATGTGCGTAATGGTGAGCAGATGCATCCTGCTCCTACGTGTAGGAAGATGGGGCTTTTCTATGGTGCTGGAGGGAAGGTGGTAGTGCATAAACCCCTCTTCCCAGCTCCCACCCAGAGCTGCCTGCAAGGGCACAAACCCGACTGCCTCCTACACCCAGTCTGTTCCCTTCCCTGCCACATCTTCCCCTCCTGCTCTCTCTGGGTCTGTTGCTCTTGTCCCTGGTTTTCCTGATGGGACGGCAGCCCCTCAGAGACACAGTTGAGCCTTGGGGCCCATGGTGCTGGGTGCTGCTTGTCCCTGTTGCCACTGAGCCTCTCAGGCAGGAGCAGTTGGTGGTGGTGAGACAGTGGGCAGCTGGTTTCGATCCACAGCTCTTCCCTGCTGGTGACTTAGCGGGTCCTGTTGCTGTTGACTGCTCCTCCAGGCCTTTCTCACCTTTTGTGCTGTCTCCTCACAGTGTTTGCCAGAGCCAGGGCAGCTGCTCCATGCATTATCTTCTTCGATGAACTGGATTCCCTGGCCCCTAGTCGCGGGCGGAGTGGAGATTCAGGAGGCGTCATGGACAGGTGGGTGAGCATTATGCATCTTTGAGAGACCAGCATACCTGCCTCAGCTGGGGGGTTGCACAGGATATCCCTGCGAGGCAGAGTCCATCCCAACTCTCCTTCTCTACTTTTTTCCTTCCCTGCTCCCTTCAGCTCTTCTGTGTGGCCTGTCTCCTCTCTCTGGACATTAGTACTGCTGTTTGCATTGCCACAGATTCCCGATTGCCTAAGCTTGTTGTGCAAACATTTGGTTAAGACAGAGTCCCTTCCAGCTGCTTCTGTGGCAGCCAGCTACTCCCTTTGGCCTCTCCAAGGTCATCCTTCACACCCCTGCCGTGCTCGCCTCCTATTAGCTGCTGCTTCCCTGCAGTGGGAAACCTTTCAGCTGCCTCTGGTAGAAGCAAAATATGTACAGATTGGAGATACCCAAAAACAGGCTTATTTCCCCCAGGCCTCTTCTGCTGAGCTGATAGTCCCCATCCAGTCTTCCTCTCCATCCATGGGGCTTCTGCAGAGTTTTCCAGTGACACCATGTGCCCCCAGCAGCTATCTTCACACACACAAACCATCATCTCTGGAAGGGGCTGAGTATGGTGCCTGGTGGTTGCCTTAGGTGATCCCAGAACCTTGTGGAGATATCCCCATTCCAGGAGGTCCGTGCAGCACTGAAGTACTGTGCTGCCAGCCCAGCTAAAGCCCTGTGGCCACAGAACTAGATCTGCGGGGTGAGAACTGGTTGGCAGTGTCACTGGCCTGCCAGGGTGTCCCCAATGTGGAGTGACAGGGCAGTCGTGCAGCTGAACTTGCTGGGCAGTACCACATAGCGGGGAGAGTTAGGATCAGCCAGCACATGCGAGTGGGCAACCTGAGCCGTAGCCATGCCTGCCTGCCTGCGTTTGGTCTGTGTTGCCAGCGTCTGTTAGTAATTGTAAGCATGTGTGACCATCCTGGAAGGGTTCAGAGCCAAGCACAGGCCTGAAGGACTGTCTTGGTAACAGGTTTGCGCTCACTTTGCAGTGAGCCCACACACTCACCGGCTGCGCTTAAATGAAAACATCTGGATGGCTGTGTCAGGGCTCCTCAGGGAAGAGAAATATGAGCTGAAGTCCAAGATGTGGACCTGCCAGTGGCCTCGCTTATTCCTCTTTTCATTTGGGGGCTGAGGGTGACAGTGGGTGACTTGCCAAGGCCTAGTTGTGCTGTCTTGCACCCTGCAGAGTTGTCTCGCAGCTCCTGGCTGAACTTGATGGCCTTCATTCCACCAGAGAGGTATTTGTCATTGGAGCTACAAACAGGCCTGACCTCCTGGACCCAGCTCTGCTCCGGCCGGGCAGGTATGTCGCACCCTACTCTGGCTCGCGTCAGGGTCGTTGCACAGAGCTCCTCAGGCAGTGATGAGCTGGACTCTGTCCCCACCACGTTCTCTCCACCGAGACTGTTCCTGAAGTCCCCGGCCCTGGCCTGTGGGGGAGATAAGAAGCCAAGAGGAGGCCAGTGCCTATGGCTGTAGCCGCAGCACAAGATACCACTGCTTGTTATCCCCCTCCACTCTGGTTATTGCCCCAGCACCAGAGCAGGGCAATAAGGGACCATTTCTCCAGCCTGCCCCGGTCCCTCTGAAGAGCAGCCCTGCCCTCCAGCACCTCGGCTGCTTTTCGTCCCCCAGCTTTGCGTCATCCACAAACTTGGCAGCAAAAGGAGCTGCCCTAGGGCCACCCTTCAGTTTCCGTTGCACAGGGCTGAGCACCCGTGGCAGGTTTGTCTTGGCCTGTTCTTGACTGCCTCTTCTCTTTGCTGACAGGTTTGACAAGCTGGTCTATGTGGGCATAAACGAAGACCGGGAGTCGCAGCTGCAGGTGCTGAGCGCCGTCACCAGGAAGTGAGTGACCCTGTGCTCTCGCAGCAGCCTTCCGCCACCCTCCAGTGGGTCGCAGTCTTCCTGGGGTTGGTGCGTAGTCTGCTCCAGCTTGGTTTCATGTCTGAGCCCTGGGGAACACCTGAGTCACTGACCCACAGCCAGCAGGTAGGGGAAGAGGATGGGGCAACTTCCAGAAGCAGAACCGCAGCTGGTTTTCCTACAAAATGGGAGCAGCTCAGCTGACTGTCCAGGGGGAGCGGTTGGTACAGTTCTCCAGTCACTGCCCACATGCTTTTCTTGAGGAGCTTAGCCAGATCCTAACAGTGTGATGGGACTGCAGCGCACCCAAGGTGGCAGGAATCTCCCATTTGCTTCCTGTAAGAGTTCCCCTGGCACATCTCCTGCTGTTTCCAGGTCCAAGGATGAAGGCAGATCTGTTCTTCTCACTGTCTCTCCTCCTGCAACGCTGAGGGGTGTTCAGCCTGTGCTCTGCTCCGAACACTGGTTGTGTGGGATCATGGCAATATGGGGTTTGGCTGCTTCCCCAGCTGTTCTCGGCTCCTGAGAGCATCTCTCTAGAAGGAGAAAAGCGAGCCCTGGAATTCAGGTGCAGAGGTACCAGAGCAGCTGGGAATCTGCCTCTGCAGGGACATTCTGTCACGGATAGCTGTGATTGCTGCTGCCTTTGAGGATAAGCTAGCAGGAGAGGCGAGAGTGTGGGCTGGCTGCGAGCATCTATTCAGGCCGTGTGGCTTGGCAGTCCTGCCCCCCAGCACCGTGCTGCTGTTCGTGCTGAAGGAGGCTCGCTGTCTGCAGCGTGGCGCTGATGGGATGGTTTGGTGTTACAGTGGTTTGTGCTGTCTGTAATTAAACATGTTCTTATCCAGCCCTGGCTGTAGGCTGTTCCCAGGCATGTGGAGCACCTAATTTCTCTTGAGTGAGAACTCAAAGTTGCCTTTGATCCTACTTAGCAGGAGAGAGGACTGAGAGAAGTGACTACATTGAAAAAACAAACCAACCACATTGATTTTGGGGGTTTTTTTGAGCATGCAGAGCACAGTCCAGAAGCAGCTAAACATGGGGCCTCCGATTCCTCCCACCCAATCAGACTGGCTGCCACCTCTCTCCTGGTCTGTTTTTTCTGTGGCTTTTACATCTGCAGTTTTCTCTCTCGGCAGGTTTAAACTGGATCCTTCTGTGAATCTCACCATCATCCTAGAAAAATGTCCGGCTCAGCTGACAGGAGCAGACATCTACGCCCTGTGCTCGGATGCCATGATGTGTGCTGTCAAACGCAAGGTGGAATGGATTGAGGAAGGTAGGAGCCCGGCCCCTACCTGTCCCTCGTGTTGGGGCGGCCCAGCACAGGGGCAGAGAGGAGAGCTACTACTGCCGGTAACCGGGCTTCGTGAGAAAATCCTTGACGGCTTTGGGCCTGTGTCTTTATGCTGGGCTCTGAGTTACTGTCAGGCAGGCATCTTCTGCAGATGTGATCGTCTTCACCTCCAGCGCTTGGCCCCAGGGGGAAGGAGAGAGACACAGATTTTCCTTCCAGTCTCTGGTGGCTGGAGAGGGGGCTGTTGGATCTTTCCAGCCACCGCTGCGTTGGCTTTCAGCCTTTTCCTGTTCTCTGTCTCATGCAGGGCTGGACACTGAGAGCTCGGCTCTGATCCTGACCATGGATGACTTCCTGCAGGCCGCTGCGAGGTTGCAGCCGTCAGTCTCTGAGCAGGAGCTGCTCAGGTACAGACTCATCCAGCAGAAGTTTGCTGCCTGCTAACGCTGAGCAGAGCTGGGCTTGGAGGAGTGATGGGGATGGTGCGATAAGGGGTGTAAGAGAACAGGCACAAGCAGGCAGCCCCCCTGCTCTCCTCTGATGTCTCCTGGGCCCCCTTCTTTCAAGCTTGGGTGAAAAAGTGGCCGTCCAGTTTCTTGTGCCAAAGCCCGGTGGAAGCGCTGCTCTGCTCAGCCAAGCTGGGGGTGGGTTCCGTAGCGGTCCCTCGCATCTCGGGGGGCACTTTGTGGCTGCTGGGAGCATACTGGGGTGACTTCCCCACATGGAGGAAGCCGAGTCTTGTGGTTGTGGGCAATGTAGGAGTGTCTCCGTGGGTGACAGAGCACTGTGGGGAAGCAAGGCCCAAACTGCACCCGGTTTGGCAGCAGGAGAGGGGTTGGAGGCAGCCCAACACTTGTTGGGGAGTCAGCCCCCAGTGAGGGGCGCTGGCTGGAGGGCAGCAGGACACGAGGCACTGCTGCTGCAGCCGGCCTGGGCCAGACACCGTCTCTTTGAATAAATACGGGTTTTTGACACTAGGTGTTCGCTGCCTGGCCTCAGGGCTTTGCCCGCTCATGGTGTCTGTGGGCTTGGAAAGGTCCCTACGAGCCCCCCGGCGGGCTGGGAGTTGCAGAGGAACCATCGTCCTGCAGGTAGAGGGGGGAGGACACCTGCGAACAGGGCTGGGGCCACCTTTGGCAAAGGTTGGCAGAGTGTCTGCAGTACGCACTGGATGAGGAGAGGCTGAGGGAAGGGGGTTTGCTCAGCGGGGAGCTGAACTGTCTCCAGAGAGAGCCCACTTCTTCCTGGAGGGGAGGCAGCAAAGGGGAAAGTGGTAGCAAGGGAAGTTCCCACTGGATACTAGGAAAAACTTGTTACGGGGGAGAGAGGGCTCCAACCTTGGAAATACTCAACCCTTGGCTGGAGCGGCCTGGAGCCGCACTGTCTGCGCTGAGCGCCCCTGACCTGCCCCTCACGGCAGCTGGTGACACCATCGCGTGTGCCCCCCTTCCCGGCCTTTGCCAAGGATGCCAAATAAATCCCCACCGGAGCCGTGTGTGGCAGCCAGCTGTCCAGCAGCTTCCACTGCCAGGTCCCTGCAGCTGCTCCCGTGGCTCATGGACGTGTTAAGCCAGAGGCCCAAGGGGCCGTGGCTCCCAGGCTTCACCCCACGGCGGGCAGTTGTGTCCCAGAGCCAAGCATGGCTGTCGAGGACCAGCTCCCCACGGAGCTCCTCCTCGAAGGGCTGGTTCTCCAGCAGCTGCAGGTGTTCCCGCAGGAAGCCCCAGCTGATGGGTGCCTCCAGCCCTGTTGCGCTGGCTCTGGCACCCGAGCGTGTTGAGGCAGGGCTGTCCCTGACCGCAAGGCGCTGCTGGGTCTGGCCACCACCTCTCTCCCCAGGGCGGGCAGGGAGGGAGCTGCAGCCACAGCAAAAGCGCTGGTGGGGAGATGCGGAGCCTGCCCGCCCCGGCAGAGGGGTGTCGAGAAAAGGGGTCGGCGCCCAGTTTGGCCTGGGGGGGGGGGATACAAGGGAGAAAAACCAGTGGCTGCACACCCCTGTGAGCGGTGCTGCTGCGGGCTCGGCAGGGACGTGCCACCAGCCAGGAGCCAGCCCACCCTTGGTGCAGCTTCAAGGGATCCCCGAACCCCACACCACAGGCGTGACTGGCACGTGCCAGGGATGGGGGGCTCGGGGGTGAGGCTGTGCCTGTGCCTGCACCCACCCCATGCTCCCCCCAGGCTGGGCACGTCCTTCCCTGTGTGTCCTGAGGCGGCTGCGGCCATTCCCCTTGCCCCGTACCCTGCACGGACACGGACAGACGGACCATGGGCTCCGGTAGCTCTCACGAATGCTCTTAATTAACGGGAGGGGGCTGCGAGGTGGTTCTCAGCAATGTCCCCAAGCCCCCTGCTTGTCCCCGGAGCTGCTCGCAGCTCTCAGCCACCACAGTCCCGTCTCCGCAGCCCCCCCTCAGGCCGTCTTCTTCACGACGTGGATGAAGTAGCAGGGGACGTGGGCTTGCCCCGGCGTGTAGGGCTGGAAGTCACCCAGGACGCTGTGCTGGCACTTCCCCTGGAAGGCGCCTTTCAGCAGGGCCGTGAAGGCCTCCAGCCGGTGCGGGTGGTAGGAGAGCCGAAACTTGCTGTAGGGAGGCAACCGTGGTGAGGTGGGGGCCAGCAGGGCACGGGGCCAGCCACCCCCAGGAGCCACCCCCGCGGCCCCTCTCACCTCAGCTCCGGGGCTGCACCCGCCTCGGTGGGGGGGACCTGCACGGTGTAGTCCAGGGTCACCATGTGCGCCTTGTTGTTGACCAGCAGCACCGAGGTGGTGATGTCTTTGGTCAAGTCACTCTGGGGACCACAGTAAGACCGTCTGTGGCCTGTGGGGACTTGGTGCCCTCCCCCCTGCCTGGGCACAGCCCTGCTCCCTGCCCCGCTTGGCCGCCTTGGGGCTGGGGGGCTGAGGTTGGGGCAGAGTGGGATGGGGCAGGGTCCACCCGCCACCCACCTTGTAGTAGATGTTCTTGCCAGGTGGCGCACAGCCCGTGGCCAGGATGTGGTCGTAGTTGCGGTGGTCAATGACCAGGACACCACCGGGCCGCACCATGCTGGCGATGTTCCTCAGGGCCAGCTTGTGGTCACTCTGGTCCCCTGGGGAAGGAACCGCAGTGTCCCTGCACCCTGTGGCACAGCCCGTGGGGCCCCATCTTGCCCGCCCCGACCCCAACGCAGACAGAGCTGGCCCCGCCATCCCGCCCCACCCCGACCTCAGCTTGGAGAACCCACAGCCCCACCCGTGGTATGAGCTCGGGCACGTTCTCAGCCTCACCGGGGCAGCGCACACCCCACGGGGAACCCACCACCCTGCTTGTAGCACAAGTCTGGGTGTGCCTCCAGCCTTGCCAGAGACGTGCCGCGGAGGCACACAGCTCCACCGCCACCACCACCGGCCCCCACGGCCCCCACGCCTGCGATGAACTGGGGGGGCACATCCTCAGCTCCCTGGAGTCACGCCATGATGCAGCAGCGCCGCTGTGCGTAATCCACTGCCCCACGCATGGCGTGAGCTAGGGCATGGTCTCAGCCTGCTGGCAGACACGGCGCACGTGTGCGTAGGTCACACACACACACACACACACACAAAACTCACCTTTGAAGTCGGGCAGGTGCGCGAAGGAGTTGCCCAGGCAGATGACTGCATCAAACCCGTCCCCTGGCTTCTCCAGGTCCTTCTCCAGTGTGAGCCAGTTGGCCTCCTCGATGACTGCGGTACAGGGAAGCGGATGAGGGCAGGGACACCCCACTCACCCAACAGCCTCCCCTGCGTGCAAGCTTCCCCCCCCACCCCAGCATCACCCAGCTCTCCTTGGTCCCCTGCGGGTGCCGGATCCCACCTGGGGCCAGCGGGCAGCCGAGGGCCACGGCCTGGGCTTGCCGAGCAGCTGCTGCTGGCAGGTCCCAGCCCGTCCCTGCGGCAAGGCCACCCGGCCAGCGGCACACACACCAGGGGCCCGAGCGAGGCAAGGGGTTGGGGACGGGACGCCAGGGGCTCAGGGCAGAGGCCCCCCCAGGCCGGGGTGGGGTGTTGGTCTCCACACGCCCCTCCCGGCCCCCCGCGGCCCCCCGCACCCCATCGGTCGAAGGGC
>VXBO01012882.1:26276-45742 GCA_013400135.1 Rhinoptilus africanus
GGGTACGGGGGGACAGGGCTGGTGGCCGCTGGTGCAGGGGACGGGCCTTGTGCGACAGGGCCAGCTCCTGTCCCCCGGAGGGCTCCGCTTGTTGCTGCTGCCGCTTCTGCTTCAGACAGCGATAAAAACACCCCAAAATTCCCCACAGCAGGAGAGGTGTCGGGCTGGGCGGCACCACACAGGCCCGGGACAGGGCTGGCACGGCTACCGGGGGGGCTCCTGCCGTCCAGGGCCGCTGCTTCGCGCGCAGAACTTCGTGCCTCCTCCTTCTTCTTCATGAGTATCCAAATAAAGCGAAACAAAACCTGTCCAGTCACTTTAGCACGTACCCATCAGGAAGGCGTACGTTTTTGCAAGGATTTTTCTTCAAAAAACAAAAATATATCTCTTTTTGTCATGTGCCCCCGCCCCTTGCCATTTCCAGCATTCACTTCATGCCGGTTTATGACCTCTTCATCGTCGCAGCTGCAGCCAGCGCTCGTAGAACGAAGAAGCCCCACCGCTCTCAACCCATCATCCCGGTGGGATCAGTGGATATTGCCTGATTTCCATACGACACATCTCGGTAGCTAGTGATCCTTTCGGGAAGCGTGAACCAGCTTCAACAGCACCACGTTCCCTCGCCATAGGGCTTGGTGACCGCCCCGCTTCAACACAAACATCAAATTAATCTCGCAAACGTTTGAAGAACCTGAGAACTGACCTAACGCTTGAAACCAGCAGGGCTGGCAGGTGCTTCCTCCCTCCCAGCAGCGGCACGGCCGTGCCCAAGGACAGAGCTACTCCACGTTGAGCTTCGTTTTAATGTTCATGGCTGCCAGCTCCGCCACGAAGTAACGGAAGACGTGGGGCACAGGGACAGCCTCGATGGCGTCCACCTCGTTGCAGACGGAGCAGGAGTACCTCCTGTTGCTGGTCAGGGAGGAGGAGTGCGGCGGTTTCTCGAGCACGGGAGATGTCATGCTGCCGCAGCTCGTGCAGATGTAGGCTATGGAGCCATCGGAGCAGTTGAAGAGACGGTCTTGCAGCAAGAAAGACGTGCCATGAGCCAGCAAAGCATCACGCTCCATCTCGCCAAAGCGAATCCCACCTTCCACGTTCCTCCCCTGCACGGGCTGGTTGGTGACAGAGTCTCGGGGCCCTGTTGTCCTCACCTGGAACTTGTCCGAGACCATGTGGCGCAGGCGCTGGTAGTACACCACTCCCACAAAGATCTCCGCCTCCAGCTCCAGGCCGCTGATGCCGCTGTACATCTTTTCCGTCCCGAAGAAGTTATAACCTGCGCTGACTAAAGTCTTGCCGAAGTACTTCAAAGCGGAGTCCTTCTCCGTGAAGGTGAAGGGAGTGGCGTCGTAGGAGACACCGTGCAGCGCCGCCGACTTCCCCGCCATGCTCTCGATTAACATCCCGATGGTCATACGGGAGGGAAAGCCGTGAGGGTTGAAGAGGATGTCTGGGACCATCCCGTTCTCCGTGAATGGCATATCCTCAACTGGCCAGAGCTGGCTCAGGATGCCTTTTTGTCCATGACGGCTGGCAAATTTGTCTCCGACAGTTGGATTTCGGGGAACCCTGACAGTGATGCAAGCCTTCTTGAATTTCCCAGTGCCACGGTCATTACTGCATAACCTGACGTTGTCTACAATGCCGACTTCCTTATTCCTGCATAGGTGGAAAAACAATCACAGCAAAGGTGTCAGGCGTGCTTGTGATTTTTAGCTAGGAAAGGGAGAGGAAGGAAATCAACCCCAAAACACTTCCAAAGTCTCATAAAATGCCTCGGGATAGCTGGGGAACAACAGCGTTCCTGAAAAGTACTGTTCAGTAGCGAGGGAAATCAGACTGTGTAAGAATCGGGACAAGCAAGCAACACAACGGCATCACACAAGTGCCGTTCCTTTGCTTTTTCTAATACTAGAAGCACAGCAACAACTTTCAGGGGATCAGGTAACGCGCCACCCATGATTTAAAAATAAAGATCATTTAAATCTGGCTCATCCGTATCATGCTTTATCTGACAAAACGCATCCCAGCGCCGTTTGTTTTGTGCTAAGGCAGCAGCCCCTCACCCTACCCCCCAGGAAACCATCCCTGGTTGGGATGCGAAAATAAAGAACAGGGTTTGGCGCAAAACAGTGAGGGAAGTTCAGAGCAGAAAGGGGGGGCACAGCGTGAGCTGAGGGGGCTTTGCCAACAACTGCTGCTTCTCCAGATGAACCCTCAGCCTGGTGTTTGACAGGCTAGGTGCCTGCTGCCGCTTAGCTGTTGTTATGGAGCTTTCAGCCCAAACTCTCCACTTGTTTGGGAGAGGATAGCTAAGGAATAAATACATCTTGTCACATGTTAAGGTTACTTTTCTTCTTCTCCTTTGAAGTCCTAATGACGAAGTGTGTGCAGAAAGCCTGTACCACCTAAGTTTAGCGTCTGTTTCAAAGGTACCAGGGTCCAAGCAATCCAAAAGCTACCAAGTTACAAGCAATAAAAAAAAAAAAACCAACAAACCAACCAACAACCCAAACTGTGCTTGGTAAGCCTTTTCCAAGCTTACTGAAACTTTTGAAGTCAAAGCCTCTGTCCTCCCTCTCTTTCAAGCCCCTGATAAGATCTACCAGCCTATGCAGCATTAGGACAGTAGGGAGAACTCCCTTTTAGAGGGTCCTGGATCTCTGTGGCAAACTGGGGGCAGGAGCCAACACTGAGAGCTGTGAAGCTCATCTTTCTGAGAACCTAAATAATAATCTGATTTGGACCAAGAATGAACAAAAGCTGAATGGCACAGAGGTAAAATGGCTCTCTGGATAGGGAACCTGGACAAAGGCTGGGCTGGCATGAGAGAGCTGGGGAGCAGGAGCGCAGGGGGCGAGAGCCAAAGAGGCTCCCTGAGTGCTGAGCTCACGGATCCCCACTACCACATGCCGACTCCCTTAGCCCTGCTCTACGACCAGGACGACTAATTCTTCACATCCACAGGAGTCTCCCCAGCGCAGCTAAGGCACCATCTGTTACAGAGTAATGAACAATAGCTTTCCCAGTGCTGCCAGTTACTGTGTTATCCAAGGGCTTCTCAAACAAATTAGCCTTCATAATGGCAGTAACTACACGGCATTATCCTCACTCTATCAATGTTGTAGAGAGACACAGGTAAGGCCTGAGGTTGTATGGATAACTGGGAGTGCAGAATGCTTTTAAGTGTACCAGTTTTTGTCAATGCTTTTTGCTTCCCTTTCCTGAAAGCCTCAAGAGGATTTTAATGAAAGCCTCAGCAGCCTTCTCTCTTTCAACTGAAGTTCAAAAATCTTACAAAACTTATCCCTGAAATAGTCTGGAGGGAGAGAGAGGTGTAGTTGACACATTTTGATATTCTAGCAGTTTGGAACCTGCAACATTAACAAAAGTGCTCTTCGGAACCCTAATCCTGTTAACAACTTTGCTTAACGAGGTTTTCAGGCAAGTCTCTGGGACCAGAGACTTTGGTTTTCTTAGACAGAACACCTTGTGCAAGTCAATTAACAAAAAGCTACAGAAAACAACTGTGCGGGATGGGCAGAGGAACAGCCCTTGGTAGACAGCAAAGCATTTCTGCAAGCTGCTTCTTTTTACTGGTCTCAGATTCTCCTCCTGGGACAAGTCAGGCTCTGCAGCACACACCAGGTTAGAGAAAAGCCATGTAAGACACACGGGAGTCACCTACAACATGAACTTCATGCTCACTCCGTCCCGAGATGGACGCTGTCATGTGAGGAGAAAAGGGAACACCTGGAGGAAGAGATGCTGCAGCTCATCAGGGCCAAGTGCTCTCAGCTCACCAGCGGGCATGCGGAGCCAGGAGGGATGCGCTGTACTTACGGATAGTACACAGTGAAGGTCTCTCCTGTGTTGAGGTTCATGAAGCTGTAGAAGGGGTCCCCAGGCTGTAGGATAGAGCCAACAAAAGGCAGCCCGTCGGCATCCAACTTCTCCATCACGTTTGGATCGCCAGGCCTGACACCAAATACTAAGTTATCGCCTGCCCTGCTGGCTTTAAGGGAAAGGTCAATGCTCTCCATCTTGATAACGCTTCCGTAGGCAAACCCTCTCTCCCAGGAAGATTTGTTTACAATCTAAAAAGAAGAAACAAAGGTCTGTGTTAAAGACTTGCTAATAAATTCAACAAAGAAAGCATTTCCATTCACATCTTATGCTTATCTTTTTAATATTGCCTTCCTAAACAAAGCATCAAAGCAAGTCACTGTTCCGAAAGGCCCAAACCTCCTGCAACCCCAGTATTTTTCAATGCTGGAAGCCCACTGTCTTGCACAAGGGAGCTCCGCTCCCGGTACCTTCAGCATTACCTGCAGTAACAACACTTAACTGCTCCTGTATCTGCCCTAACAGAGTCTGTGGACAAGCAGAAAACAGGCTCTTCTCAGCTAGGTACCACCTTTCCTCCCAGTCCCTCACATGAAATTCCTTTATAAGACAGTAGGATTTCTCCTTCTGGTGGCTTACCATTGCATCTTCCATGTCATAGCCGCTGTAGGAGATGACAGCCACAATTGAATTGGTGCCGACTGGATAGCTGTCCATACTGTAATGGTCATACATGCTGGGCCGCACCAGCGGGCTCTGGGGAGTGTGAAGGTGGTACAGCTTGTTATCTGAGCGGTCCTTGTAGTTATAAACTGGAAACCCCATGGTTTGCTTTCCTATAAAAGACAGACAGAAAGTTGGATTTGTTCAGGATCGACTCAAAGTTAATCTATGTTCCATCCTCCATGTGTCTTGTTAAGAAGAAAGCTGGAAATACATACAATTTAGAGGGCTTTTTAATCTTAAAACCATTGGGATGTAGTAATTGCTCTAAGTGCAGCTATAAAAGTTTCTATGAATCACAACACTCAATTTCTTTCGTAACATTTCATAAAGACTATTTGTAATTTTCTGTCTTTTCTGCAATTTCAAAATCTCCAGTAAGGTTGGTGTGGTGTTTTTTGGTTTTCCTTAGTTGTGTTTTTTTGTTGCTTTGGGTTTTTTTGTTTTATTTTTCCTCTCCCCAGTTTCCTATAGTGAGACACACCTCAAATATTTTCAGGCCAAAAAGCATTTGCTTCTGCAGTATAAATATATTGGCAAAGAAGTTTTAAACATAGTCACACTGGTACTTTCAGAAAAGTATGAAAAAGTGGTAGCGTTCTAAGGACATCTTTCTGATAATATTGTCAGAAATGTAATATGCTAGCGATGCTATCGAGGTAATGAGACCTGCTCTCTTGAAGTACCTATCCATATACCTTCTCTTAGCCTGCCTTTTTTTTTGGTTTGTTTTCTTTTTAATAAGCACATCACTTGCACCTCAGCTGATTGAAACCCCACTACATAGTATATCTCAACTTTTCAGACAACCAAGTAAACCAATTTAAATCTTTGTCAAATAGTTGTCAGAACACCCCCAGACGCCGTTGCCAGTGCTGTATTACTCTCTTCCAACAGATGCCTATAGCAAGTGTCCTCTCAACAGCTGCAGCACCAAGACAGCAGTCACTCACTGAAAACAGGTGGTGAGGAAACCTCACACCAACTGCTGCAGAGCATCTGTTGCAGCTACCAGTGAGAAGCAGGTTAACCTCTGTCGGTTGTGGGAACAAGAGGACTGTTGGTGCACAGTTGTCAGACACTAACACCACCAAACAGCTGGTGCAGCAACCTCGACTTGTCTGTGTGATCAACAACATCAAATTAAGAAAACCACAAAACTTACTAAAGGCTTAAGGAAGGCAACAGGAGCGTAACAACCTAGAACTTCCCATTGTAAGGCAGCCAGGATGATAAACTTGACTTCATTTACTTTGCCATGAAAAAAAATGGCTGTTAATCAACCTCAATATTGAAAAAACAGCTGGGAAGAGATGTTATTTGGGAATGTGGGAAGACACACGAGACGTTTTTCCCCCCTGCTCTCCCTCGCCCAGGGACTTGCAGCGTTAGGTACTACAGCACTTACCCATCTGGCACTGGTACATGTTTCGTGGACTTTGGTTGTGGTCAGAGAAGGGGATGAGGTTGGCCACTACACTCAGAATGCTGTGAGGGAAGAGCTCCTGGTGAGTGGTCGTTCCAGGCACCACCTCCGACTCCAGCGAGGCTATGTTCATGAAGATCTGTAAGCATCAAATCGGACAACACTTTTTAAAGGAAGGAAGCACAACAAAGCTGCCTCCGATGTCTTTTTATCCATTTCAGTTTTAGCTGCGGTCGGGGTCTGCGCCTTAGTGTTTTAGCAGGCAAGAAAAACACCAGATAGTTGTTAAACTACCTGTCACAGTCACAGACCAACTGCAAGGAAAGCAAATCTGGAAATACAAAACTGCAGTAACGTGTCCTCCTTCCTGGCTCCCACTTTAATTGTTCCAAACAGACAAGTTCCCTGGCAATCCACTGCTTGGCTGCCCATGGGCAATTTGGAGAACATGATGTAGCACAAGATGAGACAGTACACACAAGACAGCTTTTTCGCCTCAAAAGCTTCACTAAGTTAAAATTGAGAGAGATCCCAACATCTCAGAAAGATCTCTACAGTCCTCCAAGACGCTTACCAGAAACCAATTAGCAGGAGCTGAGAAAATCCTTTTGCCACCTATTGTAGCTCTTCAACACAAACTCCCTATGCCCCATCCTCAGCTGCTTTCACAAATATTTTCTGTAATATTGGTTTTACGCCAGCTACCTCTATAATAGTCAGCGCTTTATAAAGGAAATACGCAAAGCCCACCTGTTCCAGAGTACCAATCCATTCATTCCTTCCATAGAACAGGTTTTTGACAGGCCGCACCATCCGGCAAGGGGTAGTAAAAATGAACAACCCAGGATACAGACTGGGTTTTCCTGTCATAGGGATAAGGACCACTTCTGCCCGTGCAGGAAATCTCTTCTCTTGTGTTATCTGTTTGCGCAAAGAAATATCAAATTAGAAACACAAACCGACACTGGTTTAGTTAAGCTGCATCCTAGAGGCCACACAATGAAAATGCCAACCACAGGTATATATAAAATGGTGGAGAAAAGATTTTTAAAATACTTCTAGAAAAGTCTCCACCAAGAAATGACAGAATATGTCTATCTTACTTTCTTCAAGAAAAAAATTTCCTCTAAAAACGATAAACCAACAGACCAAACATAGGGACATAAACAAGAAAAACAGAAAAGCCCACTCTGATATTGACATACAGCCAAAGATAACTTACTGGGTCAGATTAAAAAGAAATAAATGGAAGTTTAAAAAAAAAAGTTCCAAACATGCCTATTTTTGACCACTGCATATTGAGGATGCTTAGCTAAGAAATATTTTAAACAAGACAACCTTGAAACGGCGGAGGGTTTCCGCAATCTCAGGAGCCAGCTCCCGCTCTACCCAGCCCACCACTGAGCCGTCCAACACAACTCTGTAACACTCCGCGTAAGGCTTGCTTGGCGTCGCATCAATGGGGGTGACACCTGTGAGAAGAGGGGGTTGGTAGAAGGAACAGACAAAAAAGCAAACACTACACGCAAGTTTTTTTCTGCAGGAAGCCTCAATCCACACCAAAAAGCTTTCTGAGATGTCAAAAAATTCAGTCCTACAGGACAAAACTGTAGATTACTTAATGGAAAACACAAAACACGGGCAACTAGAGAATGCCATTCCCCTCCTAATTTTTCTGACTGAAATAAGGATTCCCATTGTGGTAATCACAAGTCAGCTGCAGTTTAATTCAAGTCACCAGCAGCATTAGAAAGTCACTGTTCTGTTTAATTTCTTAGACCTTGTACTGTGCAATTCCTTGTGCTTAAGTGAACATCTTCACTCTACAGCAACCACCTAAGAGATGTTTACATTGAACTTCACACTCCAAAACACACACAGGTACAAACAACATGCTACTTACCATTAAGCAGAAGCACAGTAAGTATAGGTTTAACTCGATTTCACCTTCTCAAGCTAACAGTGTACAGTGATGGTATCTGGAGAACCTTTCCCAGATATAGGTTTGCAGGGCAGAAAGGTAAAAAGGAAGGCTGTTTTCTTACGTGATCAAGCCAGTAAAACATACCGAGGGAACACAACAAAGGTGGAATGTCTCTCACGGGCACTATCTCCGTCACTATTTCACACACAGCTGTCATGTGGTTCATCAGACCGCAAGGTTCTCCATCTGGGGTGTCCACAGGGCAGAGGAACCCCCAGGATTCGGGCAGCAGCTTGCGGACAGTTGTAGTTCTCATCTGGGAAAATGCTGCCCCTCTGTGTACGCAGCGGAAGTGGGAAAGATAGCGAATGAAATTCAGCTTGTCTCCCACCACACACAGGCCGCTGTCCTGTAACATGCCCAGGCCTTGGGAACAAAATTGAGAATTATGTCAGGATGTCATCCAGCTTTAACAAACTATGATGTTACAAGGCAGTTTCTTTTATTTCACTGACGAGCCCTAACGGTGCTCGCACAGGATCACAACAGAAGCCACATGTGCTATTGCTTGTGCACAGGCAACTGGGTGACCTGAAGAGGCCTAGAGACTTTAAATTCCAAGCTATTGCTTAAAATCCAACTCCTTTTAGAAACACGTGAAAGCCATTCCCAGTGAAGCAACTTGGGGTTTTGCAGCTAGTACTTTTTACTGAAGTTCTGTGCCCTTCTAACCAGGTTTCATTTTCTAGTGGGCATTCCATTACAACATCATCACACGAGACACTTCAGGGAAGCACAAGGTAAACTGGAAACATACATTAGCGAAGCAGTTTCTCTCCATTTAAGCTCACATGACCAATGGGGCAGTCCTGATAAACAAATGCCCCTTCTCTGAAGAAATAATCTTTAGGAAACCATATCAAAATATGGTTGCTGTATTGGACAATTCAAAATTTAGTTTCAACTGTTTGTCTGGGTAAAGGCTTTGCTTTAATAACTAACCAGTTTTATCCATGCATAAAGTCTATCCTTGAGGAGAAATCTTGCCTTTTTTCTCAACTATCCCTTTCCTCAAACCACATCCACCAATTCAGTTACAGTGTACAATGTCTGCATACAAGCCACTGTTTTCAGTTAAGAGCTCAGTTTTATGTTTCTCATTCTGTTTAGCAGGGGGAAAAAAAAAAAAGGCTTCTTTAGCCTTGAAGATTTACCAGTTTTAGATCGCAGGTTACCAGTTGCAAGAAGATATTCAAATGGCTTGGTAAGGTCGGTTGCCAGGCCGAATGCCTTCATCAAGCTGTCTGCATTTATGTTGATATCTGCCTTTTCTGCTCTTTTCTCCAAGACGAACTTAACAGATTGCAACCAGCTTTCAAGCCTCTCCTACGGTTTAAAAGTGAGAGATTTAAATTTAAAACAGGAAAATAAAGGCTCAAGTTACAGCTTCACATCAGTAGCACGAGCTACAGAAATCCTCTGAAATCAGCAGGACAGACAACTTTTAGTGAACTGACAGTTTTCCAGCTGTATTTCCCATGCTGACTTTGTTTTATATCAAAACTCTGATGGTATTACGCCAACATAGGCCTCCAAGGAAAATACCCATCCAACAGCTCAGTAGTCACTTCCACCCAGACCGGTGCTGAGTCTGGAAAACGAAGTACAATTACTGAATTTCATAAAGAACAATCAAAACCCAAAGCAGAAATTGTACCTATAATCTGACCACGAGGCTAACTCTGCTGATTACCTTGCTAAATGCAATGGCAAAAGTAAAACCACATTAATGAAGTTTAGATACCAAAACTTGAAGGCCACGGACACACAGTATTTAAAAGTTGCTAAGATAGTGGATTTTAATTTTAACTGTAATTTTATCACTGCTGTGATCTTAGATACTATATAATAACAGGGAAAGAGACACAAGATGCCAAATGACGCTTTGAACTCTTAGTAAAAATCCACTGTACACAGCCACAGTGTCTACTGTATGCTCCAGTCTATTTAGGATCTTTGCATTCCAGAAGGGGCTGTTACCTCACTCCCCTGCTGATCTGACAGGGCCAGGCAGGAAAACAACCTTTTCTGGTTCCTGGTGGCAGTTCCATGTAGCACTAAAATCCTTCACAGAACCCAGTTTTTATTTTATTTCGAAACTCACTGAAACCACTCAAGTAGAAAAGAGGTATCAGTAGTCTTTCCATAAAACAATGCTAATGGAAATTTTGATTAAAATAGACAAGGTTAAACCAGTCACTGTCTAATAATTCAGGAAAGTATCTTGACCTGGGGACAGGAACTACTATTCCACAATGATTTTCATGGGATAGTCAAGCTTCTGAACAGGAATACTTTCCTCCTGGCATCCTAAAGTGAAGAATCCCTAGAAATAAACTGAATTCATATTGAATTGGAATAGATTAGAGAACCGCGTTTTTACACCATCAGTAACAAATTAACTGTGTAAGTCAGAAGCATGGTATCAAATTCCTGATCCATAAAGGAATTTAAAGATGGGAGAGCGATGACAATTTCATGAATCATCACTTTGGAAAGATGGAGGGGGCAGTTATTTTCTCGTTCATTTGCCATGTGGAACAGCAGCAACACCACAAGGCAGATCTTTACCACTTCCACATGAACTGATACAACAGAAGTATGCTGTTTCAAAACCCTCTTCGAACACCAGAAGGATCAGTATTCTTCCTTCCTCAGACTCCAACCCGGAATGAGATGCTTCCATTTGCTCTGGAAGGCTACAAAGCTCTTTATTCCAGGTTTTGTGCAGGCTTTTCGTCAGCATACTTAGTGCCCTATACTGAGACAGCCAAGCCTTCCTGGTTACACTACGCCCAGCACTCTCTCAGCTTTCATAGCACATCCAGGCTCCCCGCTCTTCACTCTGGCTCCTGCGCTTTTCTTGTCCCCATGGTCACTGTGGGGTCTGGACTGGATGACCGTTACATTGGCAGGCTTAAACCCTTAAGACCTTACCTTTAAGAACATAAGGAAAAGTTGTCCCGGGGTAAGCACTTCTTGATTCATCAGACTGTCTGGATTATCCTCCATGCACTCCCCTTTGGCAAAAGCATACAGCTTCCGGGTCATCATACACAGCAGGTAGAACTTTTCAGTCCTGTTTGTCAGGTGTATGCAGATACACTTGCTGCAGGAAGAGAAAGGAGGAGGACAACTATCACCGTCCCTTCATGCTAGCTGTTCTTCAAGTTCCTCCTAAATATTGCAAACCAAATTTTTTTGGCTAAAAAGCCTAACAAGGCAGAAGCTTTTCCAGTTGCCATTACTGTTATATGAAAATTCTAAGAGATAATAAGTAAAAAAACCCCAGTAACTGAGCTGAAGAATGATCAACTTGTCTTTTTAACAGGCTAGTTTTGTCAAGGATACACCTGGTTGATTAGATGAAGGTGAACCTTGTGAAAGATTGATTTCACACATTTTCATGTTAGAAGTCCTTATAAGTATACAGTTATGTAAACAACCTTTTGAGTCAGGAGCAGTCAACAGATGATGTTTGTGCACTATTTTACAGTAGCTATGACACCAATCTCAAACAAACACACGTATCCACATACATGCAACCCACCCACCCCAAATCTGAACTAGAAACTACTAGCAAACTACAAAGCATTTCTGTTAACACTATCAGTGTCCTGCCACAGGAAGTCCAAACCTCTGCTGCTATCAACCCACATGTTAAAAACTGCGGGCTGAACAGCAATCTAGCACAAGCCAAAATGAAAGCCATGTCTAATTCCCACAAAAGCTGATCGACAGCTTTCCAAGACACTTGAGATCACTTGCTCTCCAAGACCCAAAGGCAATAGTCTTCCACCAGCACTCAAAGGGTTTTTTTCTGCTTTTCACTTCTGCTCTACATTGCCCTCTACTGAAACCTTCGTAATGTCACTGCAAAGCAAGACAAACCTCCGAAGGTAGGTTCTGTCCAGGTAAGCTACAGTTCCAGCACTCTTACATACAAGGTACACCCCAGTTAATGTTTTCACTACTCCTCCTCTTCTATCTCCTCAGCTGAAGCTAATAAGGTGTCCAGAACATATCAGAGGAAACCAAACCAACCAACCACCCAATAGAGTGTTTAGAAATAAGAAAATCAGAGTAATCAACTTTCTTGAGATTATCCACTCACATTTCTCAGTAAAAAATTCTGTGTTTCCAGCTGGTCTGTGGAATTCTAAGTGCCCCCCCCCACCTTGAGGCACCTGCCAGCTGCATTAATGTTTCCAGCCACCTGACCACCCCCTACTTAGAATTACTAAAGGACCTGGGCATCCCAAATGATCCTTTTCATGTGCTAAAAAACCTCCCAAAAACCAAACACCAGAAAAATAAATTATTTAGTTGAATGCCTGTCACACTGACAGTCTCAAAGCCAGCTCTTCCATTCCGTTCCAGCTTATTCCATGGAAGAAGCAAGATTTTAATGCATGTAATTCTAACAGTTTAAAAGATAAACTTAATTCTCCTCATAGTTGCCAGTGACTGTGTGAAACTGACCAAGTGCCACATATTGCAATATTTCTGTTCAACAAATAGGGCTTCCAGCAGTCACATGCCTAGCCTTAACCTTCTCTTCACCTTTAGTATGGCTTTCATCAACTACATCAGAATCTAAATAACTGATACCCTCTCCCGAAACCGTTTTGGGGATACTTGTGTCAAATCCATTAAAATACATACTTCTGAATACAACAAATACAGATTATCACAGTATCGTGTAGTCCCATCAAAAACTGTCCACTGGCTATTTATAAATGCAAATGTAAACCATAACAGAGCGTGATGTAATATGCCAGAGTACTCTTATATCTGCCCAAATTTCAGTAAAATTACACTGAATCACACACTCCTACATGCATGCAATACACACATACCTCAAAATGAAATCTGCAGCCTGTTCATTGCTGTACCACTCAGGAAGGTTAAGTTTTACTCTGAAGCTCTTTCCCAGGTATTCAAGGACATTTTGCTGTGTAAGACAGCCAGCATCCACTACTGCCCTCATCATCTCGGTAATGCAGTTCACATAAAAGGTGTCACTTTCCTTTTCTTTGACCAACTCTTCAAAAATCTGGTAGTCTGGGAAATTAACTAATGCCTGAAAGACAGAAGTGTATCAGATCAGAAAAACAAAGTCATAGCAACATCAGCCCATCCCACCGATTTAGGTTTTCAGTCCTCTGGCAATACCCTTCCACCATGCAAACTGAAAAATACTGTGGGGTTGAGGTGCTTAGAGAGTAATGCAAGGGATATTCACATCTCGATGATAACCACAAGTACTCCCAATCCAATGAGACCCTTGGAAAGAAACAAACTTGCACCCTCTAAATGAACAGGCTTGTCTTGTTTAGGTAAGTGCTACTAATGTCTTTAAAGAATGAGTTTATTTAGAAACATGAATTTTACTCACCATTGTCTAGAGCCGCTACTTATTCTCAGGCAAACCAAAAAGTAAATTCAGCCTTTTGATGAAGGTTGTTAGACCGAATTCACTATAGTTTCAGCACTTCATATACTAAAGCCCATACCTAAATCCAACAGTCTTAGCTCTTGGTGTTATAATGGTTTCCTAGTTGTTTCTTTAAAACTTATTTTAGTATTAAGTAAATACGTTGTCCACCAATGACTTCTGCATTTACTGACAAATGTACCTCACTTTTAAGTAAACTCTGTTCATCGTGTTTAAGTAGGCTTCAAAAACTTCAGAAAAAATTGAAGGCTGCATGGAAAAGACACTAAGGCAGGTTTCTTTATGAACAGGGGCAACGTACGCTCAGTTCTGCTGCTTGGTAATCATGATATATACAATCTGGAATCAGCCAGAGCATGTGCTGCCTCTCTTACAGCACATGCTGCCTCTTGTCCAGCAGAGGAGAGCAGTGGGATGATCACACAGCAAGCAGAAACTAGAATTACAGCCAGAGCAAAAACACAGCGGGGCTGCCACAGCAGCAGTCTGACGCAGCGGGACCTGGACGGGCCCCAGGAAACCAGTACAGCACCCAGCTTGATTGATGCAGGGGAGGATGCAAACATATAGAGGGTGACCAGTTATAGAAGAATCCAAATTTCAGAAAACATGGCCTGCTTATCCCAAGTTCTCAAGAGCTACTAGAAAGCCAGTACAATTCCTTTGGATATTAAAACAACAGGTAGTCGGCTACTTCGGTGACTATTGTTGAAACAGAAGTTGAAGAAAACTGTTGAAGAAAAAGTGAAATGCATTGTCCAATGTGAATACAGCAGGTTGAAAGAAGACACAAATTCACTGAGGCTGATGTACATGATGCTTCCACCATGTAGTGCCATAGGCCTCTAATTTGCTCTGACATCTAGCTGATGTAGGTAACATACACAGCTGAAATACTCTGGCTCTGTTACTAGAGGAAGCAGGCTTTTCAAGGAGAATTTAAAAAGTCTTGGCTCACGTAAATTTTTTGCCAGCTATCCAAAGAACAGCCTACATCCTTCAAATGTGCTCAAATAGATTCTTCCAGATCTTCACTCCTTCCAGTGCCAATTAGAAACAGCATTTTATTTTTCTCCTTGGAAAAAAAAAAAGCCAGTTCACTGGTTTACTTTTAGATGCGACAACCTGAATTTAATGATTAATGCTGTTCACCCACTGAACATTCAGCTGTCGTTCTGTTTTGAAAAGATTCCTGAGATCTTTCACATAATGTGAAAGCTCTTACACCCTGCAAGAGCTATTAATTCAGAGCATTCATTAGCAAAAAGCCATGAAGCCCTTGCCTAACTCTCCCCACATGCTTTCTCTGCTGCAGCCGAGTGTTAGAATACAGGCATAGGCTCGGTTCTTCGTCCAGTATAGGAAGGATGACTGAAAATACTTGACATAGAATTGGCTTATTCTCATTACCTAAATAAAAATACTTAGCAAAACTTCTGTATTTATCCAATACAGAAAGCATAAGCACTAGGTGTTTACCTTCAGAGCAAAGCCCAAGGGAAGGAAGAACAACTCTTTCTGAAAAATGAAATTCACCATGACACAACCATTTTCCAAGTAGTGAAGGTTCATATTTATTGCCGTGTGCTCATCCTTAACGCAGTGCATCACTACTCCTGCAAAAATTAACACAAGCAAAGACCAACATGAGCTGTACAAAACCAACTGGCTGCATTGCTGTGCCGTGTCCAAGCAGGTGTGAGACAACTCACGAGAGAAACTTCATTACTTCACGGCCGATAACAGGGGGCAGATCCCCAGTCTTAGCACCAGTCTCCCATTTCAATTAAAAGCACCACCTCAGTTCAGTTCTTAGTGGACAAATGTCTCAGGACAGCCATCACACTTGCTGAGAGGGTTGGAAGATGCACACAGTTTTTAAGGAAAGGAAAGCCCCAAGCCTCAACTACTCCGTCTGTAACATTAGGTTGCAAGATACAGCAACACACAAGTCCTCTTCCTAATTGCACTCTAGGTCAAGTGTTCACATCTCTGTGTTTGGGCCATATCGCTGAAACAGTGTTTCCTGGCCCCATCCCATCCTACCCACTGCAGGACAAAAAAAAATAAAACAAATGGGACCATTGTAAACTGGCTCTGCCTCTAAGTTAATTAACGTGGAATTACAGGGTGTGCTCAAGCACCATGTTCCAGTCAAATCAGCAGCTGGTAGCACCCGAGTTTAAAACTGTAACTTTTCTGGTTTAATTAAAATTTAAACTTGTTACTGAGTATAGATGACAACGGTATGGGACAACCAAGAATCTGGTTAATCTGCTTCATGCAAATGAAATCTGCCATGCCAAAGTAAGGAGAAGCAAACTTAATAAAACAAGTTCAGCAGTTCACACTGACTTTTACTGAAGACAGGGTTTTAGCTACATCTTCTACGTGACAAAAGGTTACATGTGCTGCAAGGCCTGGAATAAATTTGTCTCCGCATTGGTGGCTCACACAGCTCCCACAAGGCCAGCAACTGCCCCATGCTTGAACCCTTATGGTGGTGTTGACCCTTTATTTTAAATACATAGTAAAAAATATAGACCTTTCTACAAGAGTCACAGCAAAACAAACTAACAAAAGTCAGCTATAGATGGTCACTCCTGTTTATCCTCAGGTAGTTACTAGCAGGATGCTGCAGGAAACTGTTCAGCTTACCGTACTCTGTGAAACCAGGGCCTCTGTTTTTCCATTTATGTCTTGTCATTGCAAGAGGGAAATTTCGTCTGGGCATAATCAGCATCCTAACAACTTTTTCTAAGCCATTAATTATAAAGTAGCCTCCCATTTCCTGGCAGAAGAAGAAGAAAAATCATTTCAATGTGCTTAGAAATTCATAATCAAGCATTTTAAGACAAAAATGCCTGTATTATACGTTAACAAACATTTAATGTTTTAACTGTGAAACACATAGCAAGACATACATTTCAGCACTGCATTCGGAAAGGCTGCACTCCTTGCCAGTGACTATTAAATCTAAACAATGCAAAGATAGGGACGCATGTTCCACAATTTAAAGGGAGAAATTAAAAAAAAAAACCCACAAAATAAACCAACAAAACCCTGTGTGGTCCACTGAATGGCTTTGAAGAGCTGACACTAATTATTCTTTTAATAAATACTCTGAAGTTCTCATTTTGAGTTTATAAACCAGAGGGACCTTCAGTGTAGAAAACCTCTCTCTGGTCACATACACCTTAACACTGATAAACTTATAGCTCCCCAAAGAGTATGCCATTAGACAAAAATTGTTTCACTTGCGAGTAACACTATGAATAAAGGTACAAGCTGCACACTGGGGGGGGTGTGCAGCAATAATACACCATTGTAGATTTTCTTTCATAGTTTGCTCACTCTTTTTGCGGGCACAAAATACGGCACTAAATAATTCTGTACTCAATTCCCCACAGCTGACATGCTACTGGGTAAACAAGGAAAAAGCTGCAGAGACAACTGAGAATTAAAACGCCCCTTTCGATGCCTGTTCTCCAAACCTCTGTCTCCACAGAGGCCCATTCACAGCTACACAGCCTCAGCTGGTGGGTAGCAGTTCAGAAGTCGTATACTGGAATTGTAAATACCAGCACCAGACAGATCCCTGTAATCAAAGAGAGCTGTGGCTGCCAATTTTTCAAGATGCTGTATCGAACTACCACAAATAGGGTACATTCAGAGAAATAACAAGTCAGACCTGAAATAAAATACAAATGCTCAAGCTCTGCGACGAGAAGCCGCCCTGAGAGACTGCTCATGTAAAATGCAGATTTTCCTGACCCACAAAATCCCCGTTACCTCTTCCTCCTCATGGTGCTGCATTAGCTCTTTGGGAGAAAGGTTATAGAGGTTGCAGAACTTGGACTTCACCATGATTGGAATATACCCCAGGGGATGTTTAATAGTCCCTTGTGGCACGTCATTCACTGACCAGCTGATGTCAGCCTAAAACGACACAACGCATACAGTGAGCAAATTAACTTGCCCTTTTAATCTTTCCTCCTATGTTAACTGTACATTTAACATAACCACAATCTGTTTAACAAAGTTCTATCACTATAAAATGGGAATAATGATAATAAAAAGCAGAACTACTAGGTACGTGCATGAAGATTACTCCATGGAAACCAGCCAACAGAAGAACTAGGTGAAGAAGCTGCTAGCAGAGCGAACAAAGTTGATGCAGACTGCTTTCCCTTCCAGGCCCTTCAACAGAGCAGCCTAAATAAAAAAGGCAGCCACAGGATATAAAAGGAAACCTCAGGAGTTAACAAATAGTTAAGAGAAAAAGTAGACAAAACCAGAAACTGCTCAATGAAAGGAAATCCACAGTACAAGCCTGCAGGGACCCTTCCTGAGTCTCGTTCACGTAATGTGTTCATGAGTGATCTGAAAAGTGGGAAAGAAAAGTGTGCGTGAAGCAAAATAATTTATTTACAATAACAAGATCTGGCAGTGGGTCTGCAGAAGGACCCCTTGAATGTAAGGAACAAGGTGACAAAAGGCACTGTGGGAGCAAACGATCCTCACTTTATAGGCTGAACAACAGGCTTCAGGGGAGCTGCTGCCATGCAGGTAAGAGATGCCAGCACCGCCATCCAAAAACATTGGTTCAACACCTGGCAACTGTTAAAAATTAAATCAGGGAAAGGAAGGGAAAGGAAGGGAAAGGAAGGGAAAGGAAGGGAAAGGAAGGGAAAGGAAGGGAAAGGAAGGGAAAGGAAGGGAAAGGAAGGGAAAGGAAGGGAAAGGAAGGGAAAGGAAGGGAAAGGAAGGGAAAGGAAGGGAAAGGAAACCATGCCTCTTTAAATCCATGGTGCAGCCGTACACTGAGACCCCTGCACAGCTCTGGTCTCCAGCTTAAGCCAACAGTAATGGTATAACGTGGCTCCCGTAGGAGCAGCTGCTCAGCAGAGCGGGGCTCACTTCCCACTGTGGAGAAGCGAGAGCCGCAGGAAGAATCTGAGGGAGGAGTACGTAGTTAGCAGCGGTGAGGTGGGAACAGGGCATGATTACAGACTGCTGTGCAAGGCCAGGGAGGGGGAGAGACCAACCAAGGCGTCCCAGCACAAGGCAAGGCCTTCTCGCACAGGGCACAGGCAAATGTTTTGTTCCAGCTGTGCCAAACATTTACACGGGTTACAGAAAATATAATTAAACAGACAAACATTGGAAAAAAAGACAGGAAACAATTCAGGTATGAAAAATAAAAGCATCTCTATCTCAGGAAAGTTTAAGAGCCACTGGGAAAATGGCTGTGCACAATCTGTGACTGCCCCACTTTCGTGTTCAGATAAGATACTGCACTTACAGTCGCTTTTATCACTGTAAATAGCAAAGAAAGGACAAAGAAAAAAAAAAGCTGGAATTACAAGCATTTCCCTTGCACCTTGTGCCTCACGCAAACGTACTGCTCAGGCACAACTACACGATTTCAGCAGAAAGCAGCAAGGGCCGTACAGCCCTTCCAGAGTGCAAGGGAAAATGTTTGCTGAGGCTGCTGCTTCTCTGGGCAATCCGGAAAAACGATGAGGGAACGACGGGACCAAGAGGGATTCAGAGCCCCTGGGAGCGACACTGCTACCGAAACCCGGATTCCCGCAGGAACGGGGTTCGGATTGTCACCGTCTCCTCCCGAACCGCCCAGCCGACGGCAAGGCAAGTCCGACGGCCGAGTGAAGACCCCGCAGCCCGGCCCCGGTGTCCCGGTGGGCAGCGGAGACGGGGCCCGGGTCGGAGGGGAGGCTTCGGGGAGCTCGTACTTCACCGACGCCGGGGACTCCAGGCGGGACGCGGCTCTCGGAACCCCCCCGAGGCCGGCGGAACCGGGGGGATGGCGGGGAGGGGAGACCGAAGCGGGTTGGCGGGGGCTCCGCTGGCTTCGCAGCCCCAGGGCGGCGCGGGGACAGGAGGCCGGGAGCGGCGGGCGGAGGGACACTTACGGCGATCCTGCCGCGGTAGGTGCTGCGGACGCCGCGGCACTCGGCGGGGAACACCCTCCGCTCCCGGCACACCGTCCCGGCCGGCACGGC